>VXBO01001888.1:731-116447 GCA_013400135.1 Rhinoptilus africanus | reverse complement strand
CATGACAGTTTATTCTGTTGTTCTGCCCTCATGACCAACAAGCTGGTCTTTGATGGCTACCAGGAAACACAAGAAGCTTTAACAGCAGATGGGGTTTTCAGGCCCGACTTAGTGCTTTACAGTAACACAGAGTTTCCCCACTAACAAGTAATCCTGTCACAGAACTGACTTCTTAGGCTAGCAGTCTTTTCCCCTCTCATGTTTAAAGATAAGATTATTGTTTATAAATTTGCACGCAAAATATATAAATCATTTTCTAGTGACAATGTGACTAGTTTTGTATTAAACTTACATTCTAATTATTTGGCATATGGCATTATTCTCACCATAAGAAGCTAGTAATTGTGATTATTTTTTTATTGGTATTTTGTCCATTTCCCTTTTCTTCATATTTTCGTGGTTGGAATCACTGAGTATCTTGATGTCAGCTTCTCAACAAAATGTCTCAATCTCTCATCGTTTGGGATGGCTTTCAGGGAAAGAATAGATTATTTTACTCTTTAGGAGCATACTTAGTGATAATAAATAAGTTCCTCCTTAGTAATAAATAAGTTTCTGCCTTCAGTCTCAGTTGCCCCGTATTTTGCTCCAAGACTCTGGCCACCACATCACTGTGTATGATGTATATGCTCGTTTACTCCTAGGCTTCTCTCTAGAGCAGTGCAACTGATTTCCTGCAGGAGGTGAGGTAAACCTTTCAGTGCAGCCAAATACAGCCAGAAACTATAAAGTTAGAAGCTACTTTATCTATAAGAATAAATGAGAATAAATGGTCTGGTTTTTGGTGAAAAAAGGTCAGGAAGGGAGAAGCCACAGCTTATTTATTGAGCCTGTTGTGCACACCTTCAGTGTCAGGCATACATAGCCTTCTAGACTGACCAAAAAAAGATCCTTTTAGAAGACTTATATGTTATCTTGTGGTGTGCTGAGACATCCAAGGGACTCTCTTTTGTCAAAGAAGAGGGAGAACAATTGCGAGGGAGAACAATTGCACGGGTGTTATGAAGCAGTCAATTGCTTTGTATCATTAAATGTTAATTGCACAACTGAGTCAGCTGATAGTTCTCAACTTAAGCAGCAGCTGTGACTTCTTTACTGAGTGCTTCTATGCTAGACACTAGTACTAATGGCTATTTAACATTTATGTTGAACTTGTTCTTGCTGAGGAGTTAGAGTTGTTTTTGCATTTTGGATGGCAGTCCCTCAGTTTTTATGGAAGTGGCCATTCTGAACCCCTCCTAGAGGAGGTAATGCTTCCCCAGCGCAAGCACTGCAGGAATTGTTTAGTAGGGTGCATTTACATATGGAGAAGCACTTAAAGGAAGAAGCTACTTTTCTGTGGCTGATAGCTGTTCTTGCAATGTGAAGTGTGTACACTCACAGGCTATTCTCTTGCCCTTCTGTGTGCTATTTAAACTTGCAGTTCATTGCTTGAGAAGTACCGAGAAAAATGTGTGTGTCTTTTTCCCTCTTCCTATGGCTTTGCTGTGGAAGGGAAAGGGCTTATGTAATGGGTTAAAAAAGAAATGGATTTACTGCATGTGTTTACAAATAGGTATCACCAGCAGTAGGGATGCATGGCCAGGCACTGTGAGCATGTTGCGGTGGTTGATAAGCATTTAGTGTGGGTTTTTTTTATATTGAGATCTTAGAGACAGAAGAATCCTGCTCTCTGCCTCAATGCAGGGAGTTTTTTCTGAGTTCCTGGTAATTCCCATTGCTATGTCCTGATGTTGCAAAACAAGGTACCAGTAGTATTTCATATGAGACACCAGTGATTTAGAAACATTACAATGCTTTATTAGCTCATTCTGTATATATCCCAGCTCATGTCCAGAGGATGTTTTCCTTCAGGGGTGTGCTTGCGCTGGAATTTCTCCAGCTCACGTTTTCTGTACATTTGTTGCACGTCCTTCCGCACCACACAAATCCCCTGCTTACACATTCAGCAGCTTCTCTGTTCAAAAAATACCCTCATTACTCAGCAGTCCAACGTTGTCTCATTGTTGCATTTCCAATACAAGATATAGTAGCTTTGAAAACAACCAACAATCAGTTATTCCTGTAACTGTATTTGGTGAAGTCCAAAAGACGAAGGAAGAAGCCCAGCAAAATCATTCTAACTTTGCAGTAGCTTGGATATTCTAACATTATTGCTTTCTATTTCTATCTAGAAGCTTTCTAAATAGATAGGGTAAATAGTCAGGTCTTAAAATGGAAAATTGAAAGGGAAGAGCAGTCATAAATATTTTCAGCCTTTAAGAGTGTAACAATGGGATGATTGTGGTTTTTAATATATCTCGTGTTTCTCTATATTTACGGCTAGATGCTTTTAGCTGGGGAGATTTTTACACAGTACTCTAAGACAGCCATAAGCTCTTGCTGATATGAGGCTTCTGGAAAAGGCAAGAGACAAAAGTTTAGGGTTAGAAATGAACCCTTTTATTTCTTGCATGGCATTTCCATTCTTTTTAGCAAAGTTCTATAGCTTTTACAACTGTTTTCTTATGTATGCTGTTCAATAAAAAGTATCAGCAATGTGAATTATAATAAACTTGAAACAAACATAAAAAGACTAGGCCATAATAACTTTACCGAATCTGTTGTAGTGTAGTGTTAACGCAGTGTAATTTGCAGTTGGGTGAAGAAAGGTTAGTGAGTCGTCTGTCATCCTGACCTCTGCCTGACCACAGGTCCTGATCCTGGCCAAACCATTCTATGATTCTATGAAATAACTAGAATATCAGCATGCGGAATTTGTGATTATCAAGTAAATAGCATATCTGAAAGGATTTCAGTTCTGCCCTATTTCCATTTGCGGCAAGCAATGCACCTATTTCTGTTTTCAGTTTGCCACTTCACATAGTATGTAAAAATAATTCAGTGCACGCACTAAAATGAGATTCTTCTTGAGGACAATTGTAACCTCAGTCATTAGATGAGTGGTTAGCACATTGCTTTCAAGCTTTACAGTGAAAGAAATGCCTTCTTTGAAAGATGATTGAATATATTGCCTATAGACTTTACATGGCAATGTCCTCAAAAAAGCCTGTGCCTCTTTTTGATGTTGGACTTGAGCCTTCAAGTCCCTTGAACACCTAGGGAGATAGTAAATACTGTTTCAGAAAGAATTCTACTGTGACTGCTAGATGATGCTTTTTGAGTACCTCCATCACCCCATACGACTGTTTCCATGACTTCTCACTACATCCATTCCATATCCTGTGCTGTTGTGTTTCAAGCAGATCTATAGTAAAGGCTAGCAGTAATATTAGCCATTTGTTTTAGCTGATATCATAGCATGCTGCAATTTTCCCCCAAAATGTTAATATTGATTTTAGGAAATTAAAAAATTCACATGGGGTCATGACTGAATTTATATAAAAAGGAGGGAAAGTACAAGACCATTTGCCTCTAATGGATGAAGTTAATTTTTATGGCAGTGGGCCAGACACATTCCAGATGTCTAATGCTTAAAATGTTACCTTGGGGTTCCATCTAGCATAATTTCTTTCTCAAATTTAAAGACAAAGGCTTCTAGTAATTTTTAATCGAGTCAGAAAATCAAATATAGTAAATTCCCTATAATTAAATGCACATTATGCAGAAATATACATTAAATAAAATATATATTTCCTTGGTTTTGCTGGTAAAATTTTAATACTCACTTTTTCCAAGTGAGAAGAATTTCAGAGAAGAACTGATATGTTGGAAATTTGTTAACGTCAGATAACATAGTGTTAGAAATAATCGTGTATGTCTCAGATAGAGCTGGATCTGCAGCTTTTTTTCCCATGTTAAAAGCTGTTGTTGAGCAATCTTAAAAATTTTGTCTATCTTATACATTCATGCATGTTGTAAATTTAAAAGGAAATAAGAGCAGGAATAGTGCTACTGATCAGGTTGTTTGCATTTTTCTGTTTATAAAGCTTACATTTTTGAAAATGGAAAATATGGACATAAAATGACAGAAATTATTGTGGCTTTGCTATAGTGAGGTAATTGTAACAAATTGGTTAAAATCAAGAGGCCAAAAGAAAACAATAAAAATTGGGTGTGGGATGGATGTACAGCCAAACCTGTCTTATGCCAAGGACATACTACCACAGCACTTTTTTGGAGTTCAAACTAAATTAATGTATATTTTGACCAGTTCTTGTAACATATGAGATTTCATTTATTATACGTTTTTTAAAGAGGAGTGTGTCACTAAGTCAAACATTTGTTTGTTTTGGAATGTACTCAGGCTTAGTTCTGGTTTTTAGAAAATTTTTAGGCATATGTGTAGCCTAAGTAAAACATTGTCTTTAAAGCTACTTCAGTTTTTAAGTTTCATAAGAAATTTGTCAAATGATGTTATCAAGCTACTCAGTGATTCCAACCATGAAAATATGAAGAAAAGGGAAATGGACAAAATACCAATAAAAAAATAATCACGATTACTAGCTTCTTATGGTGACAATAATGCCATATGCCAAATAATTGGAATATAAGTTTAATACAAAACTAGTCACATTGTCACTAGAAAATGATGTATATATTTTGCGTGCAAATTTATAAACAATAATCTTATCTTTAAACATGAGAGGGGAAAAGACTGCTAGCCTGAGAAGTCAGTTCTGTGACAGGATTACTTGTTAGTGGGGAAACTCTGTGTTACTGTAAAGCACTAAGTCGGGCCTGAAAACCCCATCTGCTGTTAAAGCTTCTTGTGTTTCCTGGTAGCCATCAAAGACCAGCTTGTTGGTCATGAGGGCAGAACAACAGAATAAACTGTCATGCATAAGTGGAATAGTTTTAGTAGTTGGAGAACATTTAACAAACGCCATTTAAATGCCAATTTAAGAGGTGTACACCTTTGGCTTAGGATCAGAAGTATTGTCTCCACATTGCTGATTATAGTAGAAGGAAGATGCTTGTAGCACAGTGTTTACTGGAAAATTACATCTGTCACCTTTTTATAACAAATGTTTTGCTGTCAAGTGCTCATCCTTTGTGCAAACAGCTATGTAAAAGTATCGTATCTAAAAGCATCTTGCTCAGAATTCCAGTTCTTTATCACATTAAACTGGGAATTCTTATTTTCTTGTGGACAGGATATGGGTATTATGGAAGCAGGTGAGCAGCTGGATGAAAGCACCTCTCTGGGCAACCTGTTCCAGTGTTTCACCACCCTCATTGTAAAAAATGTCATCTTTATATCTAGTCTTAATCTACCCTCTTTTATTTAAAAGTCAGTACAACTTGTCTTATAGCAACAACCCCTGCTAAAAAGTTTGTCCCCATCTTTTCTGTAGTCCCTGTTCAGGTACTGGAAGGCTGCTGTAAAGTCTCCCTGGAGTCTTCTCTTTTCCAGGCTGAACAACCCCAACTCTCGCAGCCTGTCCTCACAGGAGAGGTGCTCCAGTCCTATGATCATCTTTATGGCCCTCCTCTGGACCTGTTCCAACAGGTCCATGTCCTTCTTGTGCTAAGGACTCCAAAGATGGACATAAAGTACTTCAGGTGGGGTGTCATGAGAGCAGAGCAGAGGGAGAGAATCACCTCCCTTTACCTGCTGGCCACGCTTCTTTTGATGTAGCCCAGGATGTGGTTGGCTTTCTGGGCTGTGAGCTCACATCACTGGCTCATGTCCAGCTTTTCATCCACCAGCACCCCTAAGTCCTTCTTGGCAGGGCTGCTCTCAGTTCCGTCATCCTCCAGCCTGTATTGATATGGCATTTGCCCTGACCCACGTGCAGGACCCTGCACTTGGCCTTGTTGAACCTCATGAGGTTCATAAGGGTCCCCTTCTTGAGCCTGTCCAGGTCCTCTGGGTGGCATCCCGTCCCTCAGGCATGTCGACTGCACCACTGAGCTTGGTGTTGTCCGGAAACTTGCTGAAGGTGCAGTTTGTGTACTGTCTTCTCTTTCCTTAAAACCCCATTTTGGCAATCCTTTATAGGTTTCCAGGACATTCAGCAGTGGTTCAGGTCCAGGCAGGCTGAGCCCAGGGTCTTGCATGAGGATGTGGTTGCAAGCCCAAAACGGGACAGGGCAGAACAGGAGGTAGATGCTTATGGACTTAGCTGGGATCTTCCCACTGGCACCTGATCCTGCGATCAGGGCTGTGCCTTGGGTGGTTTGGTTGACATTGATGGACTCATCTGTTTAAAATGAAACCGGATTTCAGACCCAAGCGGTTTTTGAAGATGGGTGCAGGTACCCTTTGTGCCTCCCGCTGCTCTCTTGGGAGTTTGCTTTCCTGCAGGTCTCTCTGCACTGTGCTTGCCCGTACCCAGTCTGATGGTGAGTTGAGGCACGTGTAAGCCAGACATATCAATAAGTGCAACAAATAACTTGCAGGACTATTAACACCAGCATGGATGTATGAGAATCCAGAATGGATTATTTTGCATTAGCAGGACGTTACGCTTCTCCCTCAGATAATGCTCTGAGAGATCACTGATTCACTGGGAGAACCCAAGGAAGACGCTGTATGCTCTGGCAGGCAGTAAACTCAAGCCCATTATTTTTTTTTCTGTTTGAATTAGAAGTCTATAACTGAGTCAAATATTAAAATTAAAGTTTAAGCAGAAAATGATTTGAATGTAATTTCTGTGAATGATAGGAGAATAGACTATGAAATAACTGAGGCTGAATAATTGCTTGCTTTTCAATTCAAATTGCATTATTTTTAATCTCTTGTACTATTGTAGTAATTGCAGGGAACAGTACTCATGCTACACCCATATTCAGTTCTATTCAATGTAGAAGTTTCTGAGGAAGAAAATGTCCATTTTGTAAGGATTTAAAAATTGCTCCAATAATTTCTTTGCTGTCTCTTTGTTACTTCTCTCCCTCGAAGTAATGCTTACAATATGAAACCTTGTTTTGTTTTGTCCTAAGATGAAATAATTTGGGTTTATCTTAAAATGTGCAGGTGGTAAATTGAGCTCTTTTTCAGAGTGTTATGCCCACCTTCATGTACTAAAATGCAGGAGATTTACTTTGAATCTCTGTCTTTCCACTGGAAGCAGGGATATGTTTCTGTATATGTTTGAAATGGAGCACAATACAAAAAGCATTTGATCTTAGGAACAGCAAATTCTGCTAGACAAGCTATTTTCTTTTTTACTTCTAATGCTCCTAACTGAACACTAGGGAAAAATCATGGTCTTGCCAAATTTTTACCTCAGGGGAAGCCAAGGCAAAGTAACTGCTCTAGCTGACCCTGCTTGGGAAGGGGGCTTGGACTGGGTGGTCTCCAGTGGTCCTAGCCAACCTCGATGGTGCTTTGATCTCTGTGCCCTGAGGATGCAGGTCTTGGAGATGTTGCTGTATGCAAACAGTGCAAGCCTGGGTGAAACAGCTCTGATCTGTGCCTGGATGCTTGCTGTCAATCTTGTATGACAAGTTTAGCCTGGACGCTTTCACAGCAGCATACCTGCCTCCTGACTTCTTACCTCGTAGCACTGCAGCTCCTTGTGTTAAGAACTGCTCTATCACTGTGACATAAATTGGGTGGTTTCCTTGGTTCCTTTGCAGTAGATAAGTTCTGCTCTACAAATGGAAGACAGTGTCTCTTTTCAGAAGTGACTTCTTAATTAAAGTGGAAATTAAGTAGGATATGCCCTAAGAAGAAGCCTTTTTAGTAAGTCTTCAGATTTGTCCTTGTTAATGGTTATTGAGAGCAAATGATAGTGATTTAAAGGTCAATGAAAACTGGCTTAAAGGACGCTATTGTCTAACTACTGGAAATTTTCCATGTTCCAATGAGCCAGAGCAGCACAAGTTGTTGAAGTAAATAGAAGGACAGTGATCTCACTTGTTTGAGTACTTCACAGTTTAAATAACATTTAAAAGGTTTTTTAAAAATGCATCATTAGCATTGCAAGATTCCTGATGTTGATGATTCTTCTCGCAGCTAATATTAGCATAAAATAATACAAACACGATACCTATTAGAGGCAGAACAGTGGGTTATTTTTTGTCCTAAAAATGAATGGGTCTGGCTGTGGTAAACAATTCTCTCATTCACCATCTTCAAATAGTTCTATTTGTGTCTATTAGAGTGTAAGTAATTAAGTTATTTATTGAGCAACTGTCAGAAGAATTTAAGTAGCTTCTGGAGCAAAACAGCTCTGGCTTTTAAAACACAGTATTTCTCAAAGTCTGCCCCTTCCTTTTCAAACAAACACATCCCATTGAATTGCTATTAGGTGGTTGAGCAATAATATATAAAACCTGGTTGTCTAGATGAATGATACTTTAGGAATGTAGTTAAATCAACAAATTCATGTTTTAAGAAGTGAATATAAAGAAGATTTGATTTAATCTACTCAGCTACTGTGTGAAAAGGATGCATCATTACAGTCTGAATATTTAGATCACAAAGTGTTGTGCTGTTTTGTAAGTAAAGGAGGTGAGGTGCTAATTAAAAAACAGTGTTATCTAGATATACAATAATGAGTATTTTATACAATTGATTCAAATAGTCTGTGATGACAAAGTCCATGAAGCATTGTTTTTACTATGAAGTATTCTTAATTTTCATTTGGAATAGTTTGAGGTGGATGTTATGGTTTCAAAAATGAAGTAGAGACTTTGGAATTATTATCAAAGCGACAAGCTATAATTGCTTTATGTACCATGTAAAATTGGTTTTGAAGTTTTGCTGTGTAAACCTTGTAATGTTTTACTCAGATTATTTAAAAAATTTATTTTTTTTTGTTTTGAATGAGAGCAGTTGAGGAATCACTTCATTGGGTTGCTTTTTTATTGTACAAAGGTCTGACTTCTTTGCCCAGTTCTGGAGCCTGAGTTTACCCGATTGGCATTCTGACAAAGTGAAAGCAGAATATTTCAAGCAAAAAAGGTGCCTTTTGCGAAAGTCTGTGTGCACTCAGAGTAGCATTGTAGAGATTACATGCTTTGGTAGCAAGGATCAGGCTCTCAGGGGGCTGCGAGAGTCCAGTCTTGTTGGAGAAAGTAGTAGGACAGCACCTGTGTGCAGGTTTTGTCTCTTTTCCTTTTTCATTTGCCTTCAGTCTGTACTGCTGTGGGCAACTTCTCCCTTTTTTTACTCTCACCCGCTCTGTTTTGTTACCACTTATGAAATATATGATGTATGCAATATCTGGAGCCTGTTTCAGATGCAGAAGGGCTGATGGGGGATGATGTCTGTGTGATCTGCCCCCTGCCCGGAGATGGATCGGGAGCGTTACAGCTGCCGTCTTGCAAGTTAATGAACAGCAGCCCCCGGTTCCCCACTTCCCCAATCCCACATGGGGTGGGAGAGGGGATGCGCTGAGACCTGAAGTCAGATCTCTGGGCAGCCCTGGCTGCATTTGAAAATACATCCAGTCCAACTGGGTTGTGACATTTTGCTGGGAGGAAAACATAAGGTGTGGGCATTTTATATGGTGACGGGAGACCTTACTGAACAGTTACAATGGCAAATGTTATTATTTCTTTGTGAAAAAAAAAAAAAGCAGACCATTCTTTTGGGGTATATAGGTACTCTTAGTTTCTCGCACAATTTTTGTATTGTACCGCTTTGTATAATTTTAACAAAAATCGGAGTGAATTTCAACAGGGACTACGGAAGTAGTTTACCTCTTTCTTGCGAAGAGCAGGAGTGTAAGAAAGTCTAGGCTCAGAAATAAACTCAGGCTGGTCCCTGAGATTTTTTATTATTATCATTTTTAAGCTTGTTGATTTAGGCTGCCTGGGAAAGTGAAGTCACCTCTATTATAATTCTATGTACAGTTCATAATTCAAATAACAGTTTTGAACATGTAGGGTTGTGAGAAAAGTTTGAACTTTTTTTCATTAAAAAATGTTTGGCATTTTCTGAGACATGTTAGATTGCCTCCCGTTACTGTTATAAGAGGAAAGAAAGGATTATTCTGTTACTGTGACACATTTTTCTAAACTATTCCTTAATAGAAAATAAAGAAATACATTGCTGGTGGAACATTATTTCCTTGAAGCATAATAAACAAATACTCCATTTAATTCTGTTTACTTTCTTCTCACAGATCAGAGTTCTAATAAAACAGAGCCAAATTATGTGATGCAGAATGACCTCCACATAACTGGTAAAATCTGTTCAGTGACCCAAAATAGATCCACCCTTTGTTGAGTGGATCCCAACGTCCTAGTGTGGGTTCTGCCCTCACTCTTCAGGGCTCTGGTCTTCCTGGTGGTGTGAGAAGAAGAATGGAGGCATAGTTACTTATTTGCATAATTATTCCTCCACTGTAGTTTCATATATTGCCTGGCTATCTAAAAGCGGGCTTAAGTAGAAGTGATCCCTTTGGCTAGACCAGTATAAACCAGTGCTGAACTGAAGGCTAGCTTGGGCTAAAGTGACTGAATATGAGTCCTTCTGCATATACGCTCAAACAAGTTCCAGGTAGATCTGTGTTGTTGTTATTATTATTAACTTTATTCTCAAATGGATAATTTTGTCTTATTTCTGGACTGAAATACACATATAATAATAAATAAAGGTAGACTTGCCAGTGAGTTCAATCCCAGTAGGTTGAATATGCCAGTAGGTTGGATATTCTTGTGGCTGATGCTGTTGCAAGCTGGGATTCCTCTTGTAACCTGGTGTAGCTTCTTGCGGAGGACACCTTAAAGGAGAAAAGTGGTTTAACTGAAGAAATGAAAGATAAGGAAAACAGATCCAGATAACTGAATAAAAGATTCTTATCTCTTACTCTGCACCCTTAAATCCACAGATATTTTCCTAGTCAGGACAAATTGTCCAGAAAAGTTTTACTCATCCACAGAAAGAATGGAGGGAAGGGGAGAAGGAGGGAAGGAAAATGCTTTCAACATGACTCTGTTTACACTTCAGCCCTCATTTTCCATTGTTGTTTGAATGTGATCCTGCTTGAACAGATTTCTGAAAAACGCTCTCAATACTTATTCAAAAGTCCTTACAAATGTTCTAACAAAATTCCTTCTGGAGGAGCCACCCTGCCTTTATTTTCCTTTGCCAGGGAATTTATTCCACGGAGACCTCTCTCCCTAGCTTGCAAGGAAGAGGTCATTTAACCACACTGGGCTGGGCGCCGGCTCTTTAGAGAATCAATACAAAGTCTTGCTTCATTTAACACAAATCTATTAGGTTAGTGTAAATTGGAGGGTGAGGAGAAGGAGAGGGGTGATGCCTCTAGATAGCTTTCGTCCTACTCTCTTAATTTTCTTTTGCAGTCTTATCTCTCACGCTTGACCGTCTCTGAGGCTAGCAATTTTGATAAGCTGTGTTTTATGATTTAAAATATTAACATATGATTTAACTGATTCTACACAGTGTTTTATAAAATGTACACTGTACAATACATCTGAAAGGAAGCATCCACATTTAATTTGCTTTGCTGCTTTACGGTGTTTCACTGTTAGGACCATCTTTTTTCAGGTTGCTGCTCAGAAATAGAAATGCTTGTAGGCTGTAAATACCACAACTTCTTCAAAGTGCTGTAAATATTAACCCTTCCGCTCCCGAGGACTGTCACTTCCACCGGGGTGGAGGAATGAATCTGCTGACAGGCATCACTTAGTAAGAAATAACTGATAGACGTAATCATGCAGCCTGGTGCATTTGTTCTGAGCATGGGAAATGAAAACAGAAGGGGAGTCAATTGTGAATGCCAGAGAATTCCCAGTTCTAGGGGGAAATGCATAAAATGAAATCTAAACAGTTAAAAATATCTAACCAGAAACGGCTGGTTTTTTTTTTTCCTTTATACAGTGCATATATATTTTTCTTTTAGAACATGACAGTTTTTACTTAATTAGCTACTTGAGGCTGCAGTTTCTGAATCATTAGCTTTAAGATTAAGAAATACTTTGGTTAATTGCAGTGTGTCTTACACTGCTTTTTTTCTAAAATCATAAACAATTTAAATTGTGTATTTTTGACATCAAAGAGGAGAAGACACTTAAATATGAAATTGAATCTAAAGTTCAATATAAAAACATATATCCCATGATAATTTTAGATATATAATCTAATATGTATGAAATATATAAACAGATGAAATTAAATACAATTTTTGGACTCATTTTGATGTTTTGACGAATATACTTTTACACTGCAGGAAATTTTTTGCTTGGCTTGGAATACTTGCAGTTATATCTGAAAAGCATTTCCCTGAGTTATTAGTTTTATTTAGACCCCCATAGGCATGTACCCACTTCTGTGAATACAGAGATATTGTAGTAGACTTAGATTTAAATTATTTTTCTATAGTCTTCTCTAATTTTTAATTTATGATTTTGATGATAGGTGGATGATATGCTTTAGAGTAATTCCAGAAGACAACTCCTTATACTTACTAGTGCAAATTTTAATTAGAAGAAGGCATTTTGGACATGTACTTCTTCATGGATGTTTTCTTCATGATTTTTGAGAGATTGACTTCAGTGTGAGAATTTTTTCCTACTACCTCATATGAGAAAAGTAGATAAGAAATGGAGTTAAATTAGGTCTGAGTGGATCTGGATATATAGCTGCATGTCAAGTAAATTAAATGAAGAATAAAATGCTGAAGACTAGGATAAGATACTCTATTGATTTCGCTTCTATAAAACATTAAAAAAAAGAAATTAAAATTGCACTTTTCTGTCATTTTGTTTTATACTCTTCTGTATTGGTGGAACTAAAAGCCAGTTTGCAAATACTCTTCAAAGTAAAATTTTGGGTTGCTTAGCACCGTAGGATGTGCTACATGGTTTCAAATCAAAGAGTGTTTCACATAGAGAAGATAATTTCTGACTTTTGTAGGTGTCAAAGGGACAATCTAATTAAATAGGCAGGCTGTTTTCTAAACACATAACTGAATGCTCTTGACTTATTTTATGTAATGGTGATATATGGCTTATTTCAGGTTGGTTCATAGATTAAAACTTTGGCCTATTCTTGTCCATAAACTCGATGACTCTTGGGGCACTAGTGATCACT
This sequence comes from Rhinoptilus africanus, assembly GCA_013400135.1. Taxonomy (NCBI): domain Eukaryota; kingdom Metazoa; phylum Chordata; class Aves; order Charadriiformes; family Glareolidae; genus Rhinoptilus; species Rhinoptilus africanus. Next base: position 103,489 of record VXBO01001888.1, on the reverse strand, counting down.
GTCATATGATGAACACATTTTGTGGTCTGGGACAATTAACGAACACATTTGAACAGATCAAGTGCTCAGCGAGCTTTAAAATCAAATTTAGCAATTTTCAGAAATTACTCTTAAAGGTTCTCACTGCTTAGTGAAGCTTTACTGAGTTACATGTCTCTGATTTTTACAAAATGCAGACATTTAATTTACTTATTCATACAAAATTGAGCACTTATTATTGAAATGAATCTATGTAAGTTGGAAACACATTTTCACAGAGTTAATTTATTATTTAATTGATTTATACTGCAGTATTTAATTGTATTTTTATATGAAAAGCATATTTTGTTTGTTTGCAGAGGTCTTTTTATTACTATCCATGACCGGGGACACATCGCTACAATGCTTAAATCCTGGCCAGAAAGTGTCATCAAGGTAAGTTCAGTTTTAGTTGCATGACAAAGCTGACACTGGTTTGCACTCAAGGTGACTTGGTTAAGATACTTTTATAAGCTTTTTATCAATTAGTTTTCAGTGATTTCTTAGCTCATTTTTTGAATAGAAACAATGCTGTAACAGGCAGTGTTACAGGCTTTTAAACCCTTGTTTAGCTGTAGGCATCCTTTACTGATTAATTCGTCAATTACATTGACTTATGCATAAAAAAAAAAAAAAAGCCCTGAATGCTTTTTCTGCATTTCAGGGAATCACAGAGTGGTTGAGGTAGGATGGTGGCACCTGTGGAGATCATCTAGTCCATCCTTCTGCTCAAGCAGGGTCAGCCAGGGCAGGTTACTCAGAGCTGTGTCCAGCTGAGTTTTGACTATCTCCAAAGGAGGAGACTCTACAAGATCTCTTGGCAACCTGATCTACTGTTTGGGTTAATAGTTCTCCACATATGGTACCTGATGAGTTCTCTCACAAAAGTTATTAAATTTCCAACTAAAATGGCTTGTTACAGATTCTGACAAGCAAATTATTGTGTTGTCAGCTGGCTTGCCATACATAGCACTTCTGTCCTTTACTATGAAAAATTTTCCTTTTTAGCAGTTTTGTGGAGTTTACTGAGGTCCTGTATTTATGTCAATGAGAACATATACTTCCTCATACATGTAAGTATGATAGAATGTGTTATTTGCTCAAAGGAAGAATACATACATCTTTGAAGGGTAAGAACTAGATGGCTGTAGACAGCCCTGTTAAAGGCTAGCAGGAGTTGCTGGCTCTGCTTCTGCTGAAAACAGTCATGACAAAACCCAGGAACCTGGGGTTCTTTTTTTGTGGATAACTTCCTTCCCCTTCCTATTCTATTCTCATAATGTTGACAGAAAAATATAAGAGGTAACAATGCCAGTTTCCTTGTAATGTAATACTAAATAACTGTCTTATGTATTCTTTAAAGTTTTATATGAAAGCCCCATTTACAGTGAAGCAAGAGTCTAAAATAGTGTAACACACAGTGAAATACAATAAAACAATTCTGAGCCTTTGTTGTACTATTGATTTGTTTGTACCTGTTACATTTTTTACATGAAAATCAAAAAATGATAGTAAGAAGATAATGGAATACTTAGTACATACAAGCAAAGAAGCTTTTGTTTCTTCCTCCAGGCTGTTGTGGTGACAGATGGAGAACGCATTCTTGGTCTTGGAGACCTTGGCTGTTACGGAATGGGCATCCCAGTTGGTAAACTGGCACTTTATACGGCGTGTGGAGGAGTAAAACCTCATGAATGTCTACCAGTGATGTTGGATGTGGGAACAGACAATGAGGTAAATCCTTTTCTGAGGTGTAGCAAATATTAGCTGTTTGAGGGAACTGTATATTAGTTGAATTGTAAAAAGTTGGGGTTTTTTGTTATGATATTGGCTTTGATTATGCACAACCAAAAAAGTCCAGTGAAAAATGTCTTATCCTAGTGCATGGTGTAGATATACTCATCCTACTGCATATGAGGCTCAAGTAATTAAGGACGCTGTTGTCTGTAAAAATGTGCTGCATACATCGTACATGTTAAAAAGTGGTATGGGAAATTGGATCTCAAGAAGAGGGGGATGATAGAGTTAAAAACACAATTTAAGGCAGCATTCTTTCTCCACTTCTGCTGCAGAATTCCTCTGCAGTGATTTCAGATGTGAATTCTGACTGTGCCCCTCACTTTGGTGAACAGCTTGAAGCTATAGCCTGATCTGTGCTGGGAATGCATGCCTATGTACTTCAGTTGTACATTAACTTTAGCTATAGAAAGCACTGTGATGCTATGAAATTTCCACAAATGAGGTCTTAGTGCTTCAAGTAAGTGGACCTTGCCCTCTTTAACTTGGCTTCCCATTTGTGTGAAGTGCAGAGATTTAAAGTTGTTGAAAATTGGCTTTGTTATTTCCAGGGCTCCTGGGATTACTAGTTAATTACTTGGCCCCTGTTCTTCCTTCTTTTTCTTTTTTTTTTTTTAAAAGACTACTTGAATTAGTGACTCTGAATGATGTCAAATTAAGTATCACCAGCAATATCATTATACTTTAGCAGAATTAAACAGATGTTATACTATAAATGCTGCAAGTGTTAAACTTTATGCATGATAAATGTATCAGAGATTGATGTGTTTTATAGCTAAATAAAGCATTCCTGTACAAGTAAATTTAGCTGGGACTTCTAGATTGTTGGGTTGGGTGTGTGCATCTTCAGCTTTATACACACACCTCCACCCCTGCCCCACTGGGATAATTTAGACAATAAATCATGAAAGCAATACTGAACTGAGAAATAGCCTGCTACCCTCTCTCTCTGTCCCCCAAGAACTCCCTTCTGAAAGTGGACAGACTTACTTGTGAGAGGTATCTGAACTCTGTAGCACATATCCATATCAAATCCCATACAAGTCTCATTGGCTATAAAATGTTTTTATTCCTGGTGGGAGCAGCTGGGCCAGTTATCTGATCTGTTATTGAATGTTTCTAGACTGTTAACTGCATCATCTGCTTCTGATACTGCAGTACACTTTACATTTTGCTTTTATGCTTGAGTTGCATTGTAATTTTTAATTTTTCATAGCATATTATGTTCTTGAAAGATATCAAGCATATATATATGTATATCTACACACACAAATACCAAAAACAGCATACCCAATCCAGTAGCTCAACTTTCATATCAGTCTTCTTGTGACTAAACAATGAGTTCAATGCATATGAAAGAGTGGCAAACCTAAAGTATTGCAAGATGCATAAAAATTGTTTGAGCTGAGGTGTGTTGAGGCTCTGAAATATTCACCTTCTGATCAGGAGGATGCCTTTTATTGTTTCACTTTGGGATATGGCTTCTTAATTTAGGACCATATTATGAACTGCTTCAGTTTAGTGGTACAACATAATTAGAGGCTGAGCATGTTTTAGTCCCCAGCCAGCACAGTGGTTGTAGGACATGTATGATGTGTAGGATGGAGCTGCTTCTGTTGGGGTACTTTTTCTTCCTGCATAGATGTGTATGAAGCTCGACATGCATATGCTGCCCGACAGTCTAAAATCCCCATCTCAATAAACTGGTACAAGACATCTTAAACAATGTTTGAAAGAATGGGAAGTTGGGTAAAGAGTTATTTTTGTTGGGTTTTTTCAGTTCTGTAGCAGATGCAAGGAGAGATATTGGCTTGTGGATCAGTGCCGTTTATGCTCATCTGGGTCTTTGCAAGGGTGAGGAGAAGTCAGCAGCATGAGAGAAATCAAGGCTGTGAATCAGGGTTGGGTTATGGTCATTTCTAGAGGCAGCGCAATTGCTCTTTGTGGGTTGTGCTAGACTACATTTCAAAACGTAGGTTTTTGATGGCTTTTTCCAGTGGGGAGTGGTTGCTCAGATGTTTAACCATTTGTCTAACAGCTGTAACTGGGAATGACGCCTCTGGATTCTGCTGTAGGATTATGAACGCATGGGACTCTATTGAGTACTCCTTGTCTGAAGAGACTGCACAAGCCTGGTAATATTCATTAACTGGATCTTAGGTGCAGTTTCCTGGCTACTTTAGTCACTAAAGTCAAGGATCCTGGGGCACCAGCTCCCTTAATTTGTTCCCTCTAACACCCTCGCTCTCCTTCAGCAGCACATCACTGTTCCCTCTCTAACGCTGGTGTTCATATAACCAGGTGATGAGCCACTGCAGAGAGCTGAAATGACCAAAAAGCAATCACATTTTGCTGGCTAAGCTGGTTATATTAGGTCAAACTGCTGTGGAATTGCGCTGCAATTTCTTATGTTAAAATCTAAACCTCTTGGACAAATAACTGTATTTTTATTCTATATTTTCTTACTCTAGCCAGGATTTTCCATAATAAGACACAATAGAAATCACTCTCATAACTTGAGCACATATAAATAATAATTATGCTGAACATGTTTTTTGAAATGTGCAGATGTTTTCCATTTGGATTAGTTCCTTTTCCCTTTCTGTGGGGGCCTCAGTGCTTTAAAATAAGTTTTGAAATATGTATTTTTGGCAACTATAATGTGGTTGTGCACAACCTGCAAATTCTCCAGAAAGATTAAATCTTACTCCAAAGCAGATTGCAGGAAAAACTTCACAGATTTCCATCCTATATTGTTTTATTGTGTATGGGACCCAAAACAGTAACTCTGAGGAGCAACTCACTCAATTTCTGATGATTATTAAAAGCCTCATTACTGTTAGTTTTCACAGAGGTATTTTTAGCTGAGGTAGTATCCTGCTGCTCATAAAACCAAGGAAGGAAAAGAGAGGCAAATAAACCATTTTTGTACAATTGCCGACATAATAAGAAAAAGAAATGGAAACTGCTTACTTATGAATAAAAATTGACCTAATAGAAAGACTTGTGTGACCAAACTAATAAATTGCTGCATGTAATCAGTGTGGGCCTGAGCATCCAAAAGAAGTGGTGTTGACCACTGCCAAAAATAACATGCCTCTTTCGTATGTCATTGACAAATTGGAGGCAAATAGTTGCTAATAAGACATTTTTATCCAAAGCATTTAAAACATTATTTTGAGTATTAGTTATTTACTACAGAACATGACAATCTCACTAAAAGTCGTGCCTTACCCAGTAGCCATGTATTTTTCAGGTGTGAGGATGGTGCTTCTCGGGTGGTATTTCAATCCCAGTAAAACATACTCAGGCACCAGCCTCGATAGAGACATGAAAGTGTTGGAAATCCTGAGGTGATGTGGTCTCGGGATTCTGGGCATTCACCTAATGTTATAGAGGTATATGGTAATCACTTTGAAATGGTTGAAGAAACAGATTGCAGAATGAAAAATGAATAATTGTCAAGGTACAAGCAACTACAACTTAATGGAGACCTACCTGAAACACAGGTGCTCAGCACTGTAAGTGGGATGGTTTAAGGATGACAGAAATAATCAAGCTGAATCAAGGGAAAACGTTTAAACATTAAAATGTGAATAATGATCGTTTGCTTCTTAAAACATTTTATTAAACTCTCGCAAAATAAACAATATTGAAGCAAACCTCTTGGTTAAAAATCAGCCTGGCTTACAGGGATGTGAAAACTGGCAGTTAAAAAAACCCCAAACAAACAGCAAAACCCAGTAATAGAAACCAAGTTCAAAAACTGGGTTTATAGGCGATAAAAAAGCAAAAGACACTAAAGAAAAAAAATTTAATCCATATTAATTATGAACAGTAAGAATGACATTTTCTGCTGTTCCTGATGCTTTACCTTAATGGTGGTACTTGTGGAATTATTAGATTGTCAGTATGAATATGGTAGATATTTTTAAAATGTCAGTTTTATGTGTCTTGGAGAGACGTCTTACTTTCCATTTTATTAATGGCAAATGAATATGTTAAACAAAAGCTTTAAAAATTTGTCAAGATCCTTAAATCGTAATGTCCAAATAAGCTTTGGTCAGTTCTTTGAAAGAAAAACTCTGGTAAAAGCTTTCTGGACTATGCTGAGCGGGATGGGGAAGAATTTTTAATTATATCTGGGAGAAATTGAGAAGTTCAGGAAGATTATATTAAAGCTCTTATTTAAAATACAGTAGTCCTGGTTGCTGTAACCTTAGATAAAGATTTGAGTAAAATCAGAAAATTTGACTAATCAAGAATTGAAGGAAAAATAACTCTTGCTGATTAGCGTGATCTTATTAAAAGCAAATTCAATGTAATGGTAAAATTAGTTTACAGATTTTTGGTTGACTCTTATCTTTTACCTTCAGTAACACATTTGAATTCATACTGTTCCTTATAAGAAACTGGACCAATGAAAAAAAAATGCAGGCCTCCTGTGTTACTAGAGAAAATGCGATTTAAAACATAAATTCCCGTGAGGAATAATAAAATAGTCATGGTTTTATGCTATTTCAGGGGGTTTTTTTTCCAGCTCTGCAATGTTTAATATCTTTATCAATAACTTGGAGGCAATATTTTTAGTGTCCAAGAGTCATAGATGAGACAGGGTTTAGATAAAGTACTATTATACAGCCAGAGGAAGTATATGTAGGAAGACTCATGGCTTGTGTTATATAGATGTCAAATCAGTGGTGAAAGTGTTTCTTCTGATCATAAAAATCTTAATCTAATAACAGTTGCATAACAGCGGAACAAGAACTGTGATTATCTGGTACCTTACAAGAGAAATTGTGACAAGTTCGGGGCTGCCAGAGCAATCCTGGACTGATTGCATCTGTAAGTTCAATACTGGCAATGGCCAGTGTGGGAGCTTTGGAGAGATTAATTGTGTGTTAGTATTTAAATATAAACCATTGACCATAAATTTCAGCGTGGGTAGAAAGTGTTCAACTCTTTAAACAGTACTTTCACACAACGCGGAAAAACCAAGGCAGCTGGTGTTGGAAGAACTTTTTACATAGGCAGTTTCTAGCAGAAGGCTAGAAACGTTGTGTCCTGGAGCCTGTTCTTTGAGAGCTGGGACAATGGCCACGTGCCAGCCATCAGGACTGCTCAGGTGTCAGAAGCCACTCCAACTGCAGCTATGATGGCTTCAAAGAAGCTGGGCACACAAATCTTCTCTTGCCCTGGGAAGACATAGATAAATAGCTGGCTGGTGATATATATATGCCATTAATGTATACAGGAATCATAACGGTCAACTCATTTTTTGCGTTGTGTTTCTGAAGCTATTCTTTATTCGTATAACTGTCAAATACAGACGTTTAAGTACTGAACAGTGCACAAGAGAGAGATACATGCAGGGCAGCTCCTAGGGCAGCTCCTCCTCCTTCATCTGCCACACTTAAAGGATTTGTGGTCTACTCTTTGAAGTTATTTCTTGCATGTTTGCTTTGGAATATTTTTTCCCTTAACTTCCTACCAATATTTAAATGCAGGAATGTGTCAGTTCTCACAGTTGTCCTAAATAGGTCAATGAGCATGACGGGGCTGGCATTTCTGACTGTTCAGGAGGAATGAGAAGCATCTGTGGTGGAAGACTGCATCCAGAACAAATGAGGTGCAAATTCAAGCTCAGTTCTTCAACTTGTGCTAGTTAGCTTTCTGCATTTCCCCAAATTACTTCCAATTGTCGTAAGAACTGGTATCAACCTTCTGAGAGTCATGTTCTTGAAAAATATCTACTTATGAATCTGCAAATGGAAACTGTTGAGAAAACAGAAACCAACCTGCTTTTATTATTCATATTCCAACCAAAATAGAGACCTGGGCAGAAGAAAGCTGAGTACAGAGGAAACCTGTAATTTTGTATCTTATTAATCTAAAGATATAAACGTATCAAACAAATCATGTAAATTGTGTACAGCTGTAGGAATTTCTAAATAAAAGACAGTCAAAATTGTCATTCGTATGTAGGTAAGTGGCACTTTTACCCAGTTGATTGTGTAGTAAATCTATTAAGGAATGCTTTCCCTTTGAAAGATGATTGTTAGAACTGGAGACAACATTTCACTGATAGTTCTACTGTAAAACAGTAGTAGCATTTCTTGAACTCTACGAATAGAGATTGCTCTTGTCTATATAAAAAGGATGTGGTTTTGTATCTGGTGCATATATGGGCATCTCGTTTCTAGTTTATATTCTCCAATGTGTTTCCTAGTAGTTGAGCTTTTCTGAAATACAAATGATACTATGTGTGATCAAAACAGCAGGTTTCTAGATACACAGCTTTTCATTTAGCTATGTCAAAATGTCACTGACCAAATTAACCTTGTTGAGTGAGAGAGCCTTTTTTCCATGTTCCACAAAACAGTCAGCCCAGGGAAGATGCTCAAAGGTAATGCTGTGGCCCTATGGTGCTGAATTCCAGGCATGGAAATTTGTAAAACTATTGATGGAGTAAGTCTTCTGTGTTGTTTTCTTTTTTTTATCATTTTGCTACTGCCTGTCTATGCCATTCAGGTAGTAGATAGTTGCACTCTCCATCACAAATCAAGTTGTATTTCACAAGGGGAATTCTTCCCCCCCCTCCCCCCTTAGATCTCGCTGCTAGATCTTTCCCTGATATTACACTGCCAGCACTTGAACAAAGGAGAAAATATGTGAATATTCCTTTTCCCTTCCCTTTTCCTGCTTCCAGTTGGCAAGAAAATATTTTGGTAGGATATTACTTTTCCTGGAGTCAATGTCATAGTCAATTTTTCTTTTCTGTGTTCAGAAGTACGGAAAAGTAAAGTCATTTCTGAATTACAGTTCTGTCTAGCCCATTGTGAAAAAGAAAAAAAAAACCACATTTTTTTATTTTGAGGGAATTGGTAGTCTCCTTTTAAATCTGTTTGGTTATTTGGAATGGACTGAATATGTTGTAGGAGAGAATGGACAAGTACAATCTGTTTTTATTCATGCGTCTTCTGAGACTAGGGGGCTTTAGAGTCATCTTTCTAATGTGTTTCAGAAGATTTCACCTCTAAAATAAGTATGGCATCGCCCATCTCTCCTAAATGTGCTTTATTTAATCAACAGGGACACCTGAAACTGTGCCAACATCTGTATTGCACTTGGATACCTATAGAATGAGCTGGGGAAAGGATGGTACTTACAAGAGCCACCATTTCCCCTCAGTGCAGGGGCTGTTGGGTGATGTGCTTGAGTGGATCACAAGTATCTGACAGATGATGTTTTCCAGTATTTTTTCAGAGTGCTTTCCTTTTCTTTCTCCTTAATGTTCTCTCAGTGAATAGTTACAATATGTCTGGTAATACCTTCACAACTTGAAAGTTTCAAAAGTTATTTTGACTCAGTATTTTAACTCAGACGTGTTGAGAATTTGTAAGTGTAATAATCCATCTAGATTTATCATTTGAATATGTTTCTGCCATATGGTGCTCATTTGTTATTGACGCATGTCGAACTCAGTCTTTTGACTAAGTTGTAGCTCACTTTTTCTGTCCAAAAACATTATTTTACATTAGTGTGTTCTGCAAATTACTAGCTTTCTATTTCTCAGGTACTGAGTTGTGTAAGCTCGACAGGTTGGATTGTCAGTAGAGCGCATACATAGAAAGTAGTAAAACAGATGAGGAAGTGTAAATTAAACTACAGGCTTTAGGCCACAGACAAGAAATTATATTAAATAAGCTTGCTTCAAGGGAAACTTGAAATAAATTGAAAAGTAAGGGTTTATATGTGATCTTGTGGTTTATTGTATATCCAAAGCAATAGCTTGATAAGTCTACTCATAGACTTGATCAAAATTTTGATATTGATCAAAACTGTTAAATTTTATTTGAACGAGAGAATAGTTTGCACGGGCTTTTATAAATGCTACTGAATATACAATTATTTTAAAATAAGCATAATAAGGTGACAAAAAATATTTACTTATTTATTTATTATCTAGATTTTAATATAAAAATTCTATTTCTGCCAAAAATGCTCCAGATTCTGGGTAATAGTTTTTAGGTGGCATATTCAGTGAAGGACATAGTTAATCATGCAGTCATAAAGTATACATACTGGCAAGGTAATTAATGAAAAACTGAAGAAAACACCTGTATTATATTTAAACATTCAAATGGAGTGGAATTTTTATTATTACAGTGGAATTTTTATATTATTTTTATTATTAAAGAGGAGTTTTAGCAAGATATTAGTGCTTTATCCATTTAGATATTAGTGCTTTTTCTGTTGCACATCAGAAGTATACAATTGACAAATGCAAATAAATGTCCCTCAGATCTTCTTTGGGCTTTTATACATGCCATACATAATTTTTGTATTTTCTGCATATGTATTTATAATTTCATGTTGGCCTTTGCAAGCCACATATTATCACTGCTGTTTTTATCTCATTAATATTTTCATAGCCTGACTTGTTTTCTCTTTGTTGTAGACATGAGGTGAGTACTTCACAGGGTACGATAAACATTATTTTATTTTTTCTTTAAAGTAATATGTCAAATATGTTCCCTCTGTTACAATCCACTACAAACTTGAGCCCAAACCTCCTGTACTCCAAGGGTTCACATCCACGGGATGTTCTAGAACCACTGACAGATAGTATGATAGACTGGTTTGGGGTTTTACTTTAGGTGGAGGGAGATTATCACTTAAATCTTAAAGCTGATTCCAAGATTTTGTTTGCATGTCTCATGCCTCAGTGTATTTTTTCTCTGTGGATCAGGAGTTTCCACCTGATTGTGTTTCCTACGAAGCTTCATCGCCCCAGTGTTGCTGAGCTGGTTAGGTACACCCTGGGATGTGTGGACTAGCACGGAGCCTTATATACACATTACTACAGTGAGCAAGTGGAAGCATAGACATATTAACAATTACAGTTTTCCCACAGATTTTATTTGGAAATTTGATATTTCAGGATACACGATTTGCTGTCAACTGAAGTAAGAAAACAACCCAGACATGCAAATATCCATCAGAATTTCAGAATGTTACCTCATTTCCAGTGAATAAACAGGGCTGTGTGACATTTCTGCTGAGTATTGCTGAAGTTGGTATTAGTTTATATTGGAATTCTTTTCATGGTAGTGAAAGGTGTGGTTAAGTGAATACTTATCCAAGGTCATCTTCTGTAGCGTATTAGAGTTCTTGTTTTGTGTTTTCTTGCACGTCTGAGTTTTCTTCACTTTATTTCAACAATACAGATGTAGAAGAAATTGCAATTTTTAATGTGCTTTTCTTTATCTTATGGAAAAAAATTAAACTTGAATTTTGATATATCAAGGTTTTTTATTCTAGTACAGACATCATCATTATTAGAAATAAAGAATCAGAACAATAAAAGTTTCCAAAGATGTCTCTAATCAGGACTCAGTCAAACTTTTATTAATATTTGGACCCATTATATTGCAGTACACAAGGTTAGGTAGTATTTCTTGAGTAACTTGCTGTTTATAACATGATGAGAGGAGGAATGAAGTAATACAGAACTGTGCTGTATTTATTTATTTTCATTTCAATAATCATAGTAAATACTAGTCATTCCCATCTCAATCTAACCATAGGTGCATATTCAGACTTGCATTAATTTATGTGGAATTATTTGTGCACACAGAGATATGTCCATTACATCATACATAAGTTAATATTTCTAGTCTATTAGAAAATTCTGTATTTTCACAGGGCCCTGTCATCAACAGAAATGGTAGATTGTTACTGGATAGAGCGGCCTTTATTGCATAGAATATTCTTTATTTTGGAATACTGTGTTTTACTTGGAAACCCCGTTTCCTGTTTTAATCTTGCTAAATGTGTCAGTCTGCATGGTAGCTTGCATCTGACTTTTATCTGTGCTTTTTCTTCTCCGTATGTTTCTTTACCTTCTGTCCAGATTTAGTCTGAGAGCTGTACTCAGTTTTCACAGATTCTGTTTTTTTCCCAAATACATCCAATCTGATGTGCACAGGCATGCTCACTTGCAAGATGCATCAAGCAATGCTCACGGAGAGTAACAGATAATTACTGGAAGAAAGAAAAAGAGGAAAGGACATGAAAGCTTACTAGCCAAACAGTTGCTGTCTTTAGTCTTAGGAAAGGAAAACGGCTTATTCTTCAGTGTTGTTTTTTCTCCTTGAGCCAGAGCTCAAAGTCCTACTGAGACGGATCTCAGCTTTGAGCGAATGCCAAGGAAACCGATGTTAGCAGTTAATGTTAGGTAGCCTTAAAAATACAGTTCAGTAATATTCAGAGAGACCTCTTGCATCATGATTTTCTTACAAGAAATCGGAAAGTAATTTGCTGATGGTGTGGTTTACACTATTATTTTTATTGTTTTTAGTAGTGGATGTTACTACATTTCAGAATTCTCTTCTGCAATTAAAAATCTAAGAATAAAATGTTAATTTTTTACTGCATACTTAAATAATACATTTCCTGATTTATGCTTTCAAGTATATCTGCAGAACTGTACGTGGCTTTCTTCAGGAAGGTTTTTTACCCTCTGTGGCCTAAACCCCGTGCCTGAAGTGTGTGCAGTGTGGTGTGTTGAGATGGAGTTCCAGGGAGGGAACCTTGGGAGTCTAAATTTACCCAAGATACTGAGGTTTCCAGTGTGTTTAAGTCTTTCAAAGACTGCCTTTTGAAGAATCTTTGAGTTTGTCTTCTGTTTTGTCCATAGTCTTCTGCAATTTTTTTTTAATTACTATTTCTTCTGTATCTTCAGCCTTACTATATATTTCTTGGTTGTATTAAACTTTCAGTATAAGTCTGTGTATAAATCTCTTGTGCTTCCTAAGGGAAACATTCTATGAATCATGTATTAAGAGAGCTCAAATACAAAACACTCGCTAACCCTCTTATGAAATAATTGTGTACAAAGGGGAAAAGCATTTCCCACCATTTTTAGAGCTGTTAACTGTTTTGACTTATTTGCAAATGAGGAAGATCATTTGATATTCTTTGCCATGGTGTTCCCAGGGGAATGTATTGCATAATCTCCCTTGTTTTAATTTAGATGCTTTTCTCATATTTTCTTAGGCATAGCTCAGCAGCTATGACTATCAGCAGATTTATTAATAAAACTCAAATATAAATGGGCTTGGCATTTTGACATTTATTCTCTTTGAATATTTTTCTCAGTTTCATATGTGTACTATCAGCATTTGGTTAATGCTGCATTCACTTGTAATGGGCTTTGTTCTTTATTATAATAGTAGAAAGACACTCTGTCTTTATTTTACTACTACTATAATGCTCTCTTCCTTTTGCCCTAGCAGTTTTACATCCACCATCATCCTATATTGCCTTTGCTTGACATTCTCTTACACTTTCCATAAAATACTAGAGATTAGTGTTTGCAATATTCTTATAATCATCCAGCCTTTCTATGTTGCCTGTGTACTAAACACAAATCTAGACTTTTCTAGCGTACCCCCATAGGCCGCAATATTTTTTACCTGTTCTCTTTTATCTTAAGATCCAGTAGAGTGGACAAGTATAAACTTGTGTTTGAATTTTTAGTCTTGAGAATCTAGGGTCCCATCACGGAACTCGGTACACTTAGAATGACAGAGACACAGAGCTTGATGGTCACCTGAACCTGAGCTAATCATCCTAGGCTAATTTTATGAAGAGGAGCAGACGCTTCTTCATGTAGAGTAGCTGTCTTAAATTTGTCAGATGAATTGTGTTTTAAAACTATCTTTTTTTGCTAGTGGACTATAAAAAGAGCTTAAACTAGCTTAGATATTGAAATATACAGTATAGGTTCTTAAGTTAGATACCATGCATTCGTACTCAGTTTGCACTTTACTTGCCTTTGTTGTTGCTGTGTGGCTCTAGACAATTCTACAGAGACTAAAACTTGTTTTTGAACTTATGTCAGCCTCTTATTAAACAAACTCTTTGTGTCTTTGAGAAATGCCATTCTACTGCTTAGTGCGTGAGAAGACCTCAGCAATTGTCTGTTACTTTTGATCTATTGTTATCCTTTAAACTTTGCAATTTTGGCTAGGAATATATGGTATTCTTTCTCGGAGACTGTTCATTTATTTATGAAATATGCTATTTATGAGTATTTCTTTTGTGAAATATTCTATTTTATTAGACCATGGAAAATATGGTGAAGCCAACTGGTGCTTCAGATTTTCACATTTACCAAACAGCGTATCGGCAATGGATTTTAAGACCCAAGTTGAAGTTGGGGAGGGGGCTTTAGCAGAAAGAACATAAATGGTGACACAGGATTTAAGTCTCAGTTTCAGCTGACATAAGAAAGAACGAACTGTGTACTGATGTTACTGGCACTTCTGTCAGTCCATTTCATTTCTTACTTCACTTTTCAGCACAAGGGGATCTTTAAAAGGCAGCAGAAATTAATATCTGGAAATGGTTATTTTGGATTGCATGCATGAATATCCATAGACCAAACTGATGGCAGACTTTATTTCAAGATACGTTAGACATTTCCTACTTTTCATACTCAGAAGACAGAAACAGATAGTGTTTGTTTTGGTTGGCTTCCATTTTTTCTGAAATAGTAACTGTTAGCTATCTGCCTCCTCAGCAATTTGACAGGCAATGGAGAAGACAAGAGAGAAAACGAGCCATAAATATAGTTATTATCACAAAAGTTGGGATAAAATTCATCATTTGTTCCTCCACAGAAGTTGGCCTAGTGTCTGGGACAAAATGTGTCACCTATTGACTGTAAAGGTGCTCTTAGAAATGTTGACCTTGCACTAGCAGGTCTGCTTTGTGCACAGAACTACTTTTCCCTTTGCTCTTATGGTGCTGAGATGCTAGCAGCGAAATAATGTCATTAGATGTGTTTAATAATTGCCAGTCAAAGGGACATTGTTGTGACTTGTTTCTGTAGGAAAAGGCCCAACCCATTTGGCTCTAGGAAAGAAAATGGCTGAGTGACAGCACAGGAGACAGGGATGTCAGAGTCAGAGATATTTTGGTGAAGTACCATGTGGGAGTAGCTTATGGGAGTAAATGAAATAAATAGACCTAAATTTAATAGAACTGAGAAGAGGCCACATCAAATGATAGAGATTTATAGTTACACGTGAATGAAAAAAAGTAAAATAAAAACAAACTATCAAAACTGTTGATACAGAAATGAGATGTAGTGATAAGAGAACAAGATTTCCAGTTTTGTAGGCGGTGGATCTGTTGGTATGTTAAAATTCTGTTCAATTAACTGTGATGGACCCAAGACATATGTTTTGTGCTGTCAAAATTTAAGCAGCTACAATATTAGAAAAATCCTTATTATTAATAGAATATTAAAGATGAGTGAAAATGAGATCTTTAAAACTTTTTTTAATGTTATCTTTGTTGATTACCAGATGCAGGGAAAATATTAAGATTGCATTCTCCTGAATGTTGTTACTTAATAGCAGAACTTTACTGATGTCATCTTCAAAAGAATAAGTCTGCTTTTTTCTGATTCGCTTTGGTGGTGGTGGTTTGTAATTTTATTTTTTTTTTTTTTTAAATTTTTTTTTTTTTTGTTTTGAAAGCTAGATGACTCCTTGCATTCATACATTCTAGCTTCCTATCCTAAACAAAATTTGGAAATGTAAGTCAATGGAAATAAAGGGAGTGATGTGTGTTTGTTGCTTTGCAAAAATGGTGTCGGAAAGTTTGATGTATTCAAAGTGTGTGAACTACCCCAAAGAGCTATATCTTGTCATACTCTCTCGATTAAGCGAATAAGGTGATTTATTAAGATAGCTACACTCCTGGTAACTTTGTAGGAAAATCGAAAAGAAAAATATCTCCAGCTTTTATAAAAAGTTTCACTGAGGCTAGACTTGGTTTTAGGGGTGTAGGATAGCATGGGTACTATTTTGGCCCTTCTTAAATGTTATTCTTTGGCCACCTTCTGTGATTTATTATAAGGAGTTACTGATGGACCCTCAGGTAGGGTCCAACATGTCCTCCCTCATTTTTTTGAGAGCAATAAACTTTGAAAGTTTGGTTGTGATACATTTCTATATCTTCCAGTTCCTATTATCCATCAGCTATATTTCAAAACGTAGCATCGAAGGTATTGTTAAATGTTTCTTGATGTGTGGCAGGACATGCAGATTGAAATTTTAGCTGCATAGCTGCTGGAGTTCATGAAGAAGAAATGGTAGTTGTTAACTGTATGGGAGCTGTTGAAAGTCAGTTGCGTAGAGAGCTTAAGGGTTATTCTAAGCCTTTTCTGGGATTCAGTAAAAGCTTTTATAGAAAATAGATGTCAGGGGTTTTAGGAGATTTCTTGTTAGGTGGTCTGACAATTATATGAATAAAATACAAGAGACTTCTCAGATTTCTTTGTTTTCTGATTATTATTTGTATGTTAAAATATTAATGATTGCATGCAGCATAATCTGCTCAAGTCCTAAATGATGTCAGATTCTTCAGGACTATTGTTGTCTCAATAGGCAAATGATTAAGTTTTTCAAGAAATACCACTGGCATGCAGACAACCATTTGTTTTCAGTTTTACTGTATAAAAGAGTTATGCATCCTAAAATTGTGTCTGATGAAATGTTGCTCCAAAACCGTGGTTCTGACCATCTTCCAAGTTCCAACTCAAATTACAGGCATTTGTGGAATTGGCATCGTCCCTATCCCTGCAGACAGATGTTAACATCAGGAGAGTTCTCTGAGACTGTTAAACATAATGCAGAGTGTATGTCTTGCTGTTTATTTTATTTTTTCTTAAAATACACAATGAATTAGGTCTTCTGATCTCCTTGCTAACTCTGCTTGATATGGTTCTGGCAGCAGCAGATATGATGCGTGCTATGCTGAGTTAGTGCGGCAGTACCACCTTAGATGTTGCGGTGACGGTCTTCTGTTGCAAAATCATTTGTAACCTGACAAGGAAGAGGCAGAAAGAAGTATTTAATGGGACTAATGTGTTACGTCTAAGGAAGAGAGAAAAATTTGTAGGGAGAGGAGCAAGCTGTTGTCTGAGCTCTGTTAGTGGGAAACTGCACTTTTCAGGGCTTGTTGGAGTTGCCAAGAATGGAGTTTTCTCATGGCTGTCTGGGACTAGTGACTTTTCCTAAGGGCTTCCTCAGCACAGGGCATCCTTCAGACACTCATGACTTTATCCTGTTACATGAGAGATGAGGGGCTTTTGCTCTTACTTCATTTATAAAGCTCTTTGGAAAGATAATTATCAAGCTGAGGAACTGGAATAGTTTTTATCTTAGTAGCACAAAGAGAAAATACACATTGGAATAAACCCTGTGACTATTTATGTAGAATCACATATTTCTGTCTGTGGAGAAAAAGACAGGTTTGATGGTCAGATGATGAGGAGGAGGAAGAAGAGGTAGAAAACCACTGGTGAACTTTGCTTAAATTTGTCTAGAGTCCTTCAAACAATAAATAAGGATAAAATAAAAATTTCAGGGAGGTTTTGTGCTTGCTGTCCCTACAAAATGTTCAGGCATCCATTGGGAGATGTAAAGTCAGAATTTTTTAAGAGTTTTGCAGTAAAGAACAAATGAAGTTATTGAAATGTGTTACTGTAGATATCTTGCTTGTTGCCATGTAGTGCTCATCCCTGGAATGCAGCTGCCTCTGTATTCCACCCATAGGGACAGTGCCCTGTTTGTACAAAGCATGCCATTATTTTCAGATTGGCACAAGTCACACAGAAAACAGATTATTCTTTACCCTTTCTTTTGTATAAGTGAAGGAAATTCCAAGATTAGAAATTGTTTCCCCTCCCCTTTCCCCCTAGCAATCACCGACCTGCTTGCTATAGCTGCTGTTTGGTGTAAATGTAGATTTAAAAGATAGACCTGGTGCTCTGTGTGGTGGTGGTACACAAGCATGGTACTAGGAAAAGAACTCCAGTGTTATAAACAAGGACTTTATGAATTTTAGGTTTCAATTTAACATTCAGTTAACAGAAGATGTTGGCATAATTGCCAAAACTCTTAGTTTTTCATCTTTCTAGTATGAAAAATTGACAAACTAACTTGCTAGCTTTTAAGGCAGTTTCTTTTTCTCTTCAGTTACAGTACCTTCATAAACAATAACTAATCCGGTCCAGAGAAAAATATTTGCTTCTCTCCTTATGAACAGCGTACAGCTTGTACTGCGGATTCAGTGATGGTAGTTCTATGATATTTGCTTCTAATAGTTTTTGGAAGGTAAGCTGATTGGAAGGAGTAAGCTGTTAAATTTCAGTAAGAGACCATTATTTTTTATTTTACCTCTCGTCTAGCAGAGAAGTAGTCTGGGGGATGCGTCACTGTTGAGCTGTACTCCCAGCTCTTTCCTAATTTCAAACTGCCATAAAGAACAAGGTTTTCAGAGCAGTTTTTGCTCGATTCTCCATTAATTTTAATGCAAGATTTTTTTTTTTTAATAGCAATGGAAATTTGCTGGAAAAGCTCGATCATTTTTACACGAATCACTTATCCTGTGTACTGGGAAGGTGAGCTGGTGGAACAAAAGCCTAATTGGTCTGAAAAAGATATCATTCATCTGATGTCTGGTATATTATTGACTTTTAAAATATTTAATTTTTACTATTCAATATGAAGTATGGCAAAATAAACAGTGTAGCTATACTGTGAGTTATGTGTAATTTTTAGCACAAATCCAGAAGAGAAGTTCAGATGTCCCTGTGAATTCCAGGTTGTTGGGGATGGAAAAGTCAGCCGAAATGGGAATTTCCTTTAGGCATAGGCATCATTGATGGGTACCTGGCTGTAATTGGTATTGTGAGTTTCAAGTGCTCGGAAATGTTGAATTACACCTAAAAATCATGAGATAAACATTTGATTTCTAAAAAGTATTTCATAATTTCCAGTATTTTGGAGGTAAGCTCAGAGGGGGACTCACATGTACCTAAGACTCAATCTAGGCGGCCACACTGCTACCCACCCCTGCACCACCAGCAGCCCATGAACTTTTCATCCATCACTTGATTCAACAGACTGACTCATGGACACAAACACCAAAGCATTGCCCGACTCCAAGAGCAGACAGCACAACAGCCTCTTGAAAAATCAAGTGCATCTTGCCTCTTGCTGCAGCGACTTTTTATCTTTGGATTTTGCGCATGGTGCTTCCTCGCTAACGATAGCTCACATAGCTTGCACTATTTTTTTGTATTTTATGTATGTTTGTAAATGTTACCTTTAAGGGGCTGAATGGTCTTTAGCTTTGCATGCTCATGCAAGTGTCGTCTATGGAAATACCTGACATGGTTACGATTTAGTAGAAATTCAAAATTTTTTAATGATTTGCTTAAGTCATAGAATCATAGAATGGTTTGGGTTGGAAGGGACCTTAAAGATAATCAAGTTCCAACCCCCTTGCTATGGGCAGGGACACCTCCCACTAGACCAGGTTGGCTTTCTAGGCTGTGAGCGCAGATTGCCGGCTCATGTTGAGCTTTTCATCCACCAGCTCCCCTAAGTCCTTCTCCTCAGTCCATTCGCTGCCCAACCCATATTTGTGCTTGGGGTTACTGTGACCCAGGTGCAGTACCTTGCAAGAGGTTAAGTTTTAGCAACACTTATTCATTAACCGATTTAAGGATTTACAAAATGACAATTTAATTGCAGATTTGAAGATGGCAAGATTCACACTGACTTACTGTAAGGTATCTTAAATCAATACATAGACACGTGAGCATAAGCATACAAACACACCACTTGAGAGGTCACACACACACCTACACCTGAGTTTTTAACTGCTATGACCAAGGTCCCTTTGTTATGCATAACTCCAGTGAGCCAGTGGGTGCTCCTTTTACACGTGCATGGACAAATATTTGGATCCAGTGAAGTACAAGAACACCCACACTTGTCAAAGCTAATGTGTATATAGAGAGATGGATGAAAGAGAGGACAGCCTATAGTTAAAATTCCCCTCTTTGAGTTTGGAGTTAAAACAATGCGTCAGCATTCCTCAGCAGGCGATAACTGAGGCTTGAGGGGAGCTGACTCCCCCTGGCCTTCCAACCTTCGAGGTGTTTGCCTGAGCAGCGTCCTGACTCAGGGGAGGTGCTGGTCGTACTCCACTGCAATCCAGGAGAGCTCAAAGGGTCTCGTTAGAATCACTACTTATAGGATCCGAGATAATTGACTTCCATCAGGTATTTTTCCACTCCATCCCAACTCGGACGATGGGATATTCCGGTACTTTCAACCAGTTGTGCAAGTCCATAACTTGATAAATGTGCAAGTTCTGGTATCACTTCCTTTTTGACACAGCCCAGGTACAGATGCGCTAGGCTGTCAGGGAGTGATAGTCCCAAGCGATAGGGGAAGCAGGAGCCAGGTGCATCAAGGGATTGCCTTAACGCTCTGGTCCTTTATCTTTCGCAATTCATCCCTGACTTCTCCTAGGTTGGTATACGGCCCAGAGATGTGGAATTTTTTCACCACCACAGCAGGGGAATGAGTTTGACTTCCTGGGAGAGCCCTTCTAGTACCCATGAGAAGGGAAGCAGGGATGCAGGCGGAGTGTGCCATGCAAGAGGGCTGGAGGGATGGCGCCTGCTCCGCACGCATCCCGTCCACACTGGGGCCTTTATTCAGTGCCACATACATACTCCGGATGCAGCCCACAGAATGTCCTTGGCACAGCCTGGCTTTGTGCAGGCTCTTGCTTGGGGACAGGCTGTGGTAACTTCATAGCGTGTTACAAGTTTCCTTCATGAAGCATTCTTTCCACCCATTAGAGTGATTTTTGTTTTGTTGTTAAATTAAAGTTCGCTGGCGCTGACAATTTTTCATCTGGGTAAAGCTGTCTGCATGCGTGGGAAATAACTGGAATATAAGCAACAGAGTTCAGTGCGCAGTCAAAGCTGCAACTGGTAATTCCTCATCAGGTTAAGAAGTGAGTAAGCTTCCTGAGAAGAAGGCAAATGAAGGATGCAAAGGTCAAATTGAAAGAGAAACAACCTTATGAAAGGAAAGAACAAGTTGGATCGGATAAGTTGAGCCTGTCTTTAAGGACAAATAACTGAAAACATGTAGTGTAGCTTGTGCAAAACTATAGGATCACTACGCACATGTGGAAGAGAACACATTCTCTCTTTTTGTAACACAATCTTAAATTATTTTAAGAAGAATTTGAATTACTGTAACTTTTTTTCTGTTACTTTAGGATATTGCTTCATCAGAGTATTGATAAATATTTATATTTTGAACTGACTCAAAAATGCATAATATTCTTTGCTTTTTTTTCCCCCCACAAAATATTTTCCTTACAAGCATTTCATTGATGTCAAAGGAACATTATGAATGCATTATCTTTTAAATTCTTGACTATCACAGGTCTAGAATTTTGTCTGGACAGACAGTGAACAGTTTTCAGTGATGTTTTTAGGGTTACAAATGGAAAAACGTTAATTATAGTACAGCTGTTGTCTGCATACACAATATCTTTGTCTCTCAAGTACTGGCAGCCACTTGGGTTTGGCAAGTCCAGCACAGTTGGGCTCAACTTTTTAAATTCATGCACAAATGTGTGGGATTTTTCCTCCTTTATTTATACCTTGAATGACCCATTGTGATACCCATTTTTTGGCCTCCTGTTTTGGAATCTTTTGTGACATCCTCTAGTAAGGGGGCATCCCCTGGAGGAAACTGAGGTGCAAAGAGAGGTGGTGCTCTGTATGCCAGTACCTGTATGTTGGGGATGTCCAGATAAAGTGCTAGCTGAGACTCCCGAAGATGAGGTCTCCTCCTTTTGGGGAAAAATAGAGGATAAGCCCCCTTTTTTCCTTGTGCAAGAGGCCCCTTGCAGTTTGCAAAGACTAGAAAAAGGTCTAGTCTTTAGATAGGAGGGACCATGATGTCTTCCTCGTAAGTATGTCATGGGGCAAGTGTAGTTCAAATAAAGCAAAAATGAAAAAAAATCTTTAGCTCTCTGATTGTGAAACTTCTTTTTGCAAAGTATTTATACTCTTGAACCCAATTAGCATCAGTGTTACTTGCAGCTTTCAGGACATGTGAAATTCAGTTAGCATTTGGAAACACGGAATCTGTTACATGTTTTAAGGCATCATTCTGTATTCCAGACTTCTAAATAAGCTTTTTCAAAGAAAAAAAAAAAAAAAGGCTTCCTAGTATAATATAAATTGAAATCTTATACATTCTTCCTAATGCCATAAAAAATACTTTGCAGCTGTAAGCAGTTCTTGCATGACAGAAAATTGTGATTCAGGATGTTAGTGCTTGCAAACCAAAAATTTAAATGAATGCAGATTGATTACTGGGTAATTAGTACTGATAGAAGCTGAAGTTAAGTCCAAAATGTTCATGTTGTTTCTAACTCTTATTGCAAAATGTTTCACATCAAGTGAAATGTCAGTCTTGTGGAATAAAATAAAGTTCGAAATGTCCGACTTCCCTGGAGAACAGAAGTGCCCCAGTGCTCACCAGCCCCTCCCCAACCTGTGAAAAATGAGACAAGAAGTTTGCAGAAAGAATTTACAGCGCATTAATATAAGAAAATATTAACACTTGAAAAGCAGCAGCATTCCCCTGGGTTTCTTGGTAACTGTGTGCCCTGTTAGACCCATCATACTCTGAAATGTGTTTAATATCTGGCATGTGGCATGTCTTTGTCCCAAAGCTTCTGATGTCCCGTACAAATGTAGTTCCCCTTTAACTGTATAACTCTGGCTCTAACACAAATCTTTGTAGAACTGTTGGAGGGTTTTGGCATTTTAATGCCATGGGTGAAGTTGCTGCTCTGAAGCAATACCGTACACCAAACTCTTTCTTGGTGGCACCGAGAGGTTCTGGACACTCTCTGCTGCCATCTTTGTGAGAGGAAAGGCTTGGTGTCTTGCAGTTCTTCACCTCTAATTTTCCATGAAGCTGTTCACTACAGTACGTATCTGTTCCAAAGAAACGTCTCAGTGCCAAGCTTGAGAACAGATGACATTTCAGCATGTTTGTTCTCCACTGATGAAATATATAACTCTGCAATTTTCTGTTTCTTGCCCGTTTGGCTGTTGTAGCTAAATTAGGGCCAGGTGCACAGCTCAAGCCTCGCTTGAACTTTGATGGTTTGCTGATCTCTTGACTATAACTGTGCACAACTAAGATGGTATAAATGGCTTGCCTTTTTTTAAAAACCCCAAAGGTCATTACAGTTTTAATACACTCAGGTGGTGCTTCAAAGAACTCTTTGTTATTTTACGCAGCTAATTCTGAGTAGATCTACATGATATTTCCAGTACCAGAACCTCAATTAAACCCTTTATTCTTGTAAAATCGTATTTCTATTAAAGCTTGAATGTACCACGTTGCTAAACCTGAATGTTTTAGAACTTTTTTTTTAGCCCTAGAGTGTGTCTAAAAATAAAACAGCATCAGCTTTTTCAGTATCCCTTAATATGCATAACAAACCCACTAAACTGAGAAAAGCTGAGTTATGTTTTGAAGGAGATTCGATTTCCAAAGGAACAAAACAAAGTTTAAACTTTGACAACAAGCTGGGGAACAAAAGAAACCCAAGTCATTGAGGAAAAGTACCTAATCATCATGTCAGCTTGACATACTCAATTGTAGGATGGAACTTTCTTTTTGGTAATCTGTTTTGAAAGCCATGAAATAGTCGATAGCAAATGTTAATTTCTCAAGATGTGTGAACCCTCTAAAAAAAACCAACCACCATGGACCCCGTTTGCATGGTGTTGACCTGAATAAGGGGATAATGTGTTTAAGCAGCTTATTCATTCTTCAGTGCCCTTTGGAAAGGGAGCGGTCCCACAATGGTTTGCCACTCAGGGCTCAGACATGACCACTGTTCTTTTCACTTGCTGAACGTTTCATTCTTTTGTCTCTGCCCCAGGTTTCTTCGTACGTTGTTCCAAACAGGACTATAAAGGAACTTTTTGGGGCTATTTCTTGTCGAACTGTAACGTTTGTGAAGCAGAATGCACTGAGCTGTAAAGGAATTTTGAACTCTGGGTATATAGCTGGCCAAGCTTTTCATCAAAGATGTGTCGCTGAATTAATTGTCTCTGCTTGTGAGACTTCCCAGGCTGGATGTTTAAACATACCCTGGAAACATTGTATTAATGGTTTTAAATATTCCACATTAAATTTCAGCATCAAAGATATGTGAACAAATTCACAGAGTGGTCTTACAAATGGAGCTGTTTCAGAGTTCTGAGTTTCAATGTTGGCTACAGATTTAAATGCTCAAAGACGTTAAAGATGCAAAAGTGGCAAAAGGAGCATAAAAGCATACATTTCAAGGCAGACCCGTGTCTTGTTTAGCACTTTTTAAACAGCACAACTGTGAATGCCTGTTTCTCTTGAACTTACACAGAATCACTGCCCAACATAAGCTGGCTTCGTGAAGGAATTGGTGTGACTCGGTCTGTCTGCAAATGGTTTTGGAAATACGTGTTCAGAATTTAAAAAATAAAGGGATCAAATATAAATATACATATGTCTTTCACTTCAGACATTGTTTTACAAAATGAGAACACAGACTGATTTTGTAATAAGAATCTTGCAGAAGTATGTTAAGAGAGTATGTTAAAACTTCCCAAGAGTTTGTGAAGAAGAGTTATGTGAGTTGGAAAAGGGATAGGTTGCTTACACTGAGTTGGACCGTGGAGCGTGCGATATGCTTGCACAGGGCAGAGCGGCAGAAGGCTGCTGGCAGGGAAAGCCACAGTAGTGGGATTTTAGAAATGGGATTACTGTTTCTGAGTCCTACTGTGGTGCTCCTGAGAGAGGCTCCTGCTGCTTGGCTGTTCTGCTTTCCAACCTTGCGTGCTCAGTCTGGTGGGAAGCACGAGGCAACTCCCACGGGGTTTCCAAACATGTCTTGAGATTTCACGTTGCTGAACAGTTCATTTGCAATTCTTGTGAATTTATCTCCCAGAGAAATAAAATTGTCCTTGACTTGTCAGATTTTCCGAAGGTCATTTTAAATAACTAGACAAACTCAAAATAGAAATGAAAAAATAATTCCAGAAATAGTTCTTGAATACAAAATAGGAAACAATTATATGAAAAAAAGGAGAACATACAAAAGAGAAAATTACTTTGGAAGGTACCAAACTCTTGCCAGTTTTTCATGCAGTATTTGGAATAGGAACATAATTACAATTTTGATTTTGCTGCTAGAATACCTAGAAAAATGTAAATACACAGGTAAAATTATTTCAGCCAAAAAATATGTTAATTAAACATGAATGCTACATAGAATTGGTGAAGGGAACAAATAAAATGCTTACAATGTAATGACTTCACTTTTGTTTACAAAGTAATTTTAATTTTGAACTTTATTTGTTCTCCAAACAGTTGAACAAACAAATTCTGAAAGTCTGTAAGTAATGTATTAGAAATAGCTTGGTTTGAAATGCTGATGAATTTAGCAACAATTTTAGAAAAATCTGCTTTTAATCCTGCTGAATTTTTGTATTGATTTTTTAAACATTGTAATCCGGTATCTTTAATTTTTCATGGAAGTGGAGAGAAAAGTGAGTGAGAGACAAATAGCGCTCTCTGTAGGTCTGCATCAGGGTACTCCCAGGGGAGGCAGAACACCACCAAAGGCTTTAAAGTTTCTTACTGATTCAAATCAGTCCCCAAGTGGGGCTTGTGACCCAAACGATTTTTCAGTTCTACAACATAGAAAAACAGTGAAGGGAATTTGGGCACTTTTCTAAAATACAGAAATCAGATGTTTGATTCCCAGCCTGAAGAAGCTTTCCAGCCTTGTTGCTTTGTGTTGGACATCGAAGGCTCTCTTCTGGAAGGGGAGGTGGTCTGTATTTTTCTTTATGATGTTTTCCTAATTGAAGCTAGTGAACAGGTTTCTGCAACCATGTTGGTTTTGCAAATTGGTTTGGGATTAAAAATGTTTAGTCAAGCTCCTGATTCTTCAAGCTGTTTGGGCATGTGTGGGAGGATGGCAAACTAGATACAATGGAGAAATTAGCTTATTCATTTTCAGAGGCTTGTGAAAAATAATAGCAAAGAGTGTCTTTATATGAGAGTTCCTGGGAGAGCCAGTGAAAATATTGAGACTGGGGAATTGCTGTAGCTGTAGTGAATTGTTAAAAGTGATTGCAAAACACTTTGAACACATTTAGTAATTTTCAAGTTACAATTTGGAAATAATCAGACCAAAACAAGACCTTCTAGTAGTATGGAATGAAAAGGTCAAAGGCTTTGTTATGTTTTGGCATACTGAATTTTAGAAAGCAGCACATTTTCTGAATATCAGCTTATCAACACAGTTGAAATGATGGACTCTGAGGGACATGTGAAACATGATGATAAAAGTAAAGAAAATGGCTTTTGGAGAATGGCTTTTTAAAAATGTCAGGATGTAAAGGGAAAAGAGAAAAGTACTAACTAAAGCTTTAAAAGATACTTTTGAAACCTGACTTCCCAGAATAAACTTTTACTTTTTCACTTGGAAACAATACACTTCCTTTGAGACTAGGGTATCCCTTTTCCTTGATACAAAAGGGTGTTTCTTTAATCTCTTTGTTGCGTTTCTTCAGTCTTTATGTAGTGGATAAATTGATATGTACTTCATATGCTTGGGTTAATCCTGAAACACTTTATTGTTGTCCCCATTTTATTAGCTTAGAGTGAACTAGTGTAACTTGCTCATGTAATAGTTAAAACATTTTTTTTCAACAGGCATTGCTGAAAGATCCTTTGTATATTGGGCTGAGACACAAGAGAATCAGAGGTCAAGCCTACGATGATCTTCTTGATGAATTCATGGAAGCTGTGACTTCAAGGTATGTGATATATCTGTGCTATTCATTGGTGAATACCACCATGAACTTCATCTTGGGAGAAATAAAGGTCAGTAGCTTATGAAAGGAAGACAAAGTTGTTAGATTTCTGATCACTTTTATTTTGCACATAGTATTTTCTAACTACCTGAAATACTTGCCTTTAATATTGCAGTTTTATGAATTCACTGCACGAGTGGTAAAACTCATCTTGAGATGAGTGAAGTAGTTTTTCAAACTTCTTTTTCGATTAGATTGTTAAGTATTTGCCTAATAATTTTCTATGCCTAGTGCTGTGCCTATGTGATTTTCTCTGTCTGTGATTTCATATGTGAGATGTCAGCAGCCTGAAAGAAGCTATCATACGTGGCATCCCTGCCTCTGCCCCACCAAAACCATGGCAGGACAAAGCTTTCAATGTTTTGGTTTTAAATGTCATGGTATGGATCTATACCAAGTCAGCTCTTTCTCTGGCCTCTTTTTTCCTATACAGAAAGTAGTTAAATTTATTATTCGACCGTGATGAATAAAATAGTTTGTCTCACATGTCAAATAACACGTTTGCTCATATTCTCCTTATTTGTTAAAATATTTGGAGTTCTAGCCCTGCATTCAATATGTATACCTAAAATAGCCCAAGTGCCAAGATCCTTAGCAGAATGTATTTTCTGCGTCTGCATCCCAAAGCTGGGGCCGAGCTGTGGGACTTGGAAATACTTTCCAGCTCCTCAGTCTTTGCTTGTATCCCATCTGTGTTTTGACTCCATGTTGGGACCTTACCTGGATGTGCACCACCTCTGTTCTTCCTGCCCTGGTTCCTGTGCAAAAGAATCTTGGGCAAGCAAGCAGGATTAATTATCATGCCTGAAGCACATATTCCTACATGTAGTACTATACTCTTCCCCTCACGCCCGGTTGGCTGACACTCCGTCGTTCATAATCTTGCTATGGAAGTTGCTGTTTGGCTCTACCCTGTAATGCATTTGATTCTCTTCTGAGTGATTCCTTTCAGGTAAAATTGATGCATTTTCACCTCTATAATAGAAGGGTCAGAGCCTTAGAAATTGTTCTGTGGACCACATTTTGGGAGTCTTTAACTTAATGTGTTCCGTCACTCACCCTTTCTTTAAAATGAACCACATTTCTTCATGTATGAGGTTCAACAAGGCCAAGTTCCAGGTCCTGCACTCGGGTCACAACAACCCCAAGCAGCGCTACAGGCTTGGGGAAGAGCAGCTGGAGAAGTGCCTGGTGGAAAAGGAGCTGGGGGTGTTGGTGGCCAGCCAGCTGGATATGAGCCAGTGGTGTGCCCAAATGGCCAAGAAGGCCAACAGCATCCTGGCCTGTATCAGGAATCGTACGGTCTAGGGACTGATTGTCCTACTAGAGTAGCAGGACTAGGGAAGTGATTATCCCTCTGTACTCAGCACTGGTGAGCCTGTACCTCAAGTGCTGTATCCAGTTTTGGGGCCCCCACTACAGGAAAGACAGGTGCTGGAGCGAGTCCAGAGAAGGGCAATGAAGCCCTTGATTCTGTACAGAAGGAAATCATCAGAGTCAAGCCAAAGATTATGTCAATAATGTTTGAAGGTCTGGTTGACATGCTCTTTTTACTTAAACANCTGTACTCAGCACTGGTGAGCCTGTACCTCAAGTGCTGTATCCAGTTTTGGGGCCCCCACTACAGGAAAGACAGGTGCTGGAGCGAGTCCAGAGAAGGGCAATGAAGCCCTTGATTCTGTACAGAAGGAAATCATCAGAGTCAAGCCAAAGATTATGTCAATAATGTTTGAAGGTCTGGTTGACATGCTCTTTTTACTTAAACATTTTTAAAACTATAATTTTGAGCAATTTGTGTTTGCTTAACCTTCTGAAAGATCACTTCATTCTCAGCTAAATCTGTCATGGTCTACAATGGTATTATTTATTCCATGTTTAAAGTGGAGCACTTACAAACTATAATTCAAACTTTGCATGGTTTACTTGTGAATTGTTTTGGCTGTTGTGTGACTTCTATATTGATCATGATACACATTTGCTAAGGAGAAGGGAAATGTGATGTAGTTAAGTCAAAATCTGGTCCAGTTGCTCAACAATGTCATATGTTCCTAAATGTAAATTTGTGTTTAGCATGCCGCTGGCAGACTCCCCACTTGCAGCTGATTCTGGTGCGGTGGGTCTGACTGTTAAAGCTGAAGGTCATGACTTGCTTTATTGTGTATTACTTTCCCTTGCCAGCCATTGTGGTGATCCAGGTAATTGTATACTTTGGTTAAGTGCTAGTTATCTTCTCCTTGTGAAAGTTTCTCTTATGTTTTTCCTCTTTTCACTTTTCTTAGCCTTCTGCTGGCTGTTTCACAGAGGCAGTATTTGCTTTGCTGGTCTTAGATGCTTGTTTGGTCTGTTACATTTTAGGTTAGTTGTAGTTATTGTTGGTTACTGCCATGGTACTCCAGAAGAGGCTTTCTTATTTGGCAATACCTAATCAATTCTGAGAATGGGAGAAGTTCTGGGGAAATCTGTTGTGTTTTCGGTACCACTGAGTATTACTCTCTGAGACATGTATAACCATGAACATCACAAAGCACAAAGCTATCCTGTATTTTTAATAAACCAAATCTAAAGACAGGCTTTTAAGGTGATGGCAAATATTTTCAAGAGAAAAGACATTGAGTTGGAAAACTATGCTAAATGCCTGTTTTGGATATTTTCACCTTCATAATTCTCCAGAGAAGCCAAATGCTAATAGAAGTGAGAGCCAGGTTTTAGCAGCACTGCCTGGGAACAAACCGGAGTAGGCAGCTGTTCAGGGCAGTGCGCTTTGCACGGGCTTTTCATTGGCTTCCAGGGACACTTCCTAGACATGCACATCATCTTGATTTATTGCTAGATTTTGAAAACCTAGATTTTTATAAGCTGATGCAGCATCATTTATAGTGTTTCATGTTGAAGTGTCACCTTTATACAGCAAATGTCGTGACGTGTAATAAAGGAAATGCTTTATAAAAAAGTGTGTCACATGAAGGTATAGTTTCATCAGCTACAATACTTTCCTATTCTTAGCCTCCACTGCTATTCACCCCCAAAAAGTTCTTCTCATGAAAGAAAGTTATTTATGAAAGACCCTCACAACTTAAATAATCCATTACTAAAAGATTCTGGTACAGTATCCAATCTGCTATCATGGTAGAATGGAACTAGTACAATGTGATTTTTCCCAGATGTGGGAAGGCAGAAGCATATGGAAAGTATCTGTATTTCTGTTGACATAAATCCAGTGAACAGCTTTTATTTATTTACATATGTATACATTTATCTGTTTATTTATTTATTACTAGTGCCAGCAGCTGCCCTCTCTGAGGGCAGGTGTCATAATTTCTTTGGACATTACCAGGTGTTTCTTGCTTTTGTGGCGGTGCAGTAATTTGGTGGAACAGGAATATTCTAAATGGAAGGAATGTTTTATAACATGAGAAAAAATGGACAGTTATCTTCATCACTGAAGAACGTAAATCAGACTGGAATTCAGAAATGTTTGTTAAGTTTCTGCCCTATGGAGAAATGGGCCATAAAACATTTTATACAAAGAAGTAAATTTTTCCAAATGACATGTAGCTCTTAAATATCTATGTTTACAGAGGAAACTCTGAGAGGGAGGGATTGCTAAACAAGACTTTAGTAGGTGGGGTCGATCCACCAAGGCTTCCTATGTAACCAGAGGAAATAACTCTATCTTTTTATTCTGATTCCTATTTCTTCCCTGCTTGACTATGATGATGCAGAAGAGAAGTATATCAGTAGCCAAGAGTAGTCATGTACAACAGTGCAGGGATTATGGAAACACTTGAGGGGAAAATATGTAGAATAGAGATGGAATAAGAAATGAAGGGAGAGGAAAAATGCACCTTTTTAATAGCAGGGTCCTGACAATCCTTGTCTGATGCAAAATGTAGATTTAAAGAGTGTGGAAAATTTTTCCTTATTTTGAAGGAGGCTTCCTTTTCACAAATCTAGTAAAGATAACTCCACCTTGAATCCCTCAAAAAAAGACCAGAGTAGGGAGAAAGAGCATCCTAACAGCTTGCTTTCTGCTGCAGACCATCCCCAATAGAAGGCCCTGTGCTCTGGGGAGGGACAATACTGACTGGCACCTCTGGTTGGTTAACAGATATGAAACTTTTAGAAAATGGAAAGAATCTGGTGTAATTTCTGTAGGTTATTTCCTTGCCCACCTACCCGCAACCCCACAGGGTTGGGCGTAATTATTATTCTGTTATAAGCTAAACCCCATGGATCCGTGATGCGTAAAAGCAACCCTATATCACTGAAATGATCTTCCTGTTGTGTGTGGTGGTGAGTTTTCAGTTTCACTTCAAGATGCAAATAATAGTGGTGGACCTTTGAAAAGCAATATCATGTGTCGTTTATGTTCTCTTCTGTAATCATATTTTAATTAAATCCTTCCCCACTCTTTTTATATGCTTTGCTTTTCTCAAGTTTGAGAGCTATAAACCAAGCTGCTGACAATTGTAATTCAGTCTGTTCTGTGCTAAATTACCATGATGTAGTCATTATTCCTCATTTGCCTGATTACATTATTCACAGATGGTAGCAGGGTTTCATTTCACATCGTGTGTTACTTTAAAACAGTGTTTTATGGTAAGTATGGTTTATCTAACTTTGAGAACAACTGTAAGAGTTATATATCCACAAAATAAAAATACACTAATATTTTAATAGATGTTTTCATTTAGTAGATTACACTGGAATATAATTCGATTTGTGAATAGCTTAATTAATTCAAACAGCCCTTACTTTTGGCAAGAGAACATACTGGCAAGTCAACATAAAAGGTGCTTGTAGCTATGCATCATGAAGGAAGTGGTTGGACCACAGGATGGTTCTGACAGAGTTTTCAAGCACAGATTGTGCGTACAAGAGCATTGGTGCCTCTGTCCTTTTCTGCACTGTAGTGGTGCAAGACCAAGACTTGTATCATGCCTGTATCAAGACTTGTATCATTCCCATATTAAGACTTGTATCATTCCCATATTGTTCAAGTTAAAAGTGGCTGTCAGAAAGTGTGCAGGAAGAAATATTGTAGCAACAACTCCCTCCTATGGCAAACTTGGTGAAGATCTGTGATTTTGTTCTTTAATGGGACTTAGGCCCTTTGAGGCAATTTTTCAACTCTATGACTACCTGTTCCTTCCACCCTTCAGTGAACATCACCTTGCTAGTGAAGATCACTGTGGAGAGCAGGATAGGAGAAAGGTGGGCCCCTGGGAAGAAGCTCATACACTGCCCTGACTACAGTTACAATTGCTCTTCAAACCTACCCTCAGTTCCTTCCTGAGGAGCTGTGGTTACATCTGAGGTTCATTTCCAGTCATTGATGGGTTTGTGTTCTTCTTGAAACTGCCTGGTTTCCTTGGAAAGGAAAGTTTGGGAGCCTGCTCAGGCTTCCTTGCCGACCTAGACTCCCAGGTGGACTTTGCTTTTATACTGACAGGGTAAAACCATTCTGGAGGATTCTTAGGTTTTTTGCCTGTTAAGAACGGTCCTAAAACTCAAAAACATTGTGGTTTTAAAACAATGACTATTGCTTTGGACAGTGGAGTGTGTTGTGGAAGAGGACAACGCAGACAGTTTGATAAGCAGCATTTATTTTTTATCCTAGTTCAAGCTGCCGTGATGGGTTGCCTGAGGAAAATCTTCAAATTTGGTGGTTAACCATGATGACATGTAATTCTTATAAATTTAAATTCTCAATGGATGATGCCACCTCTAGGAAATTTTTTAAGGAGCCCTGAACCCTTCCCCAGGCCATAGTGCTTAGTGGGGTACCCTGCTTGGAATGGTCCTCGCCTGCCTATGTAGGGGGAAAAATAATTTGGCTGTAGCGTGCTCTTTGAGATGGGATGCTTGTGTGCACATTGTCTGCTCCTTCAGTTGCCAAATCCAGGGAACTCTGAGGTGGAGGAAAGAAGACTGGGTAGAAGGCGTCTACATCTGTATATTCCATTAGGTAAGGGGGAGCAGGTTAATTAATTCATCTTCAGTTTGAATATTCCCCATAAAAACAGTACATCGCAGAAAGAAAAACATAGGCAAGCAGTCATTCTTATTGTTATTTGGTGCCTTGTACCCCTTTTCTTCCCTTTCCTGATGGCTCATTTGGTGGTGCAGCTCTTAAGATTCAGTGGCTAGGTAGTGGTGGTTTGATACTCTTGGACAAAACTAGCCCACTCTGATCTCCTGCAGCACAAAATCTGAATTCTGCTTCCTTCTGTTAAAACCTCAGTTTAAACCTGTCTTCTGTTTTGCTGTAATCTGTATTTCCAGAGTTTTGTGTCCCGCTTTCTGTAACACCAAAATCTACCATGAAATTTTGTGCTGCTGCTTCTCTCTGGACTTAGAACTGCAGAAACGTGTGACTCGTGACTCTTTTATCTACCTTCACATTTTTCCTTACAATTAATTTGTACTTTCATTACCTGGAACTTGAAAACAGATGGCAGATGTTGCTTGATTGACTAAGTTGGCCCAGCTAACTTAAGAAAATGTATATATCTTACTTCTAGTAGGGTGCTTTCTATCTGTTTCTCAATAGCTTTTGTTTCTATTCCATCTCTGGCCCTTACACTTTTACAGCTTAACACAATGGAGATCAGCTTGAGTAGGGTTTTTTTGTTTGCCTCTATTGTATAAATAGCCAATAACAACACATTTCGCCTAAAAATAGGACTCTTGTCACAGGAGAAGCACTGGTCATTTCCCAAACGGGAATATTCTGTGCAGAAGCTCTGCGTCCTCTTCCATCAATGTCCTCGGCAAGGGAAGGCTTATGTTTTGTCATCTGAAGTGACACTCAGCTCTCACAGCGATATAAACTGTCCTGATTCATCATTTCCTTTATTTTGCATACTCTTGAAAAATGCTGACAGCTTGCCAGAGCAATAATGAATAAATAGAAATATTCCTCCCTCTGAGTTTAGGTGACAGTCAAAACAGCAGCAGCAGTGGGCACTGCTGGTAATGTTTCAGGTAAGATGCAGAAGTGGGGTGTGCTGTCCTCCTTTGAGGCAGAAAAGGCCTCAGTAGCCATTTCAGTATCTTAAGGTTCACCCTGTGGCAAAGTGAAAATGAAGGCCAAGTGACACTAGGTTTTTCATTTCATTGGTGACCTGGATCTTCTATAATGCAATTACAAGGTCTTTCTGAACCTCTTGTAATGCTGTTTTCTGCTGCCAAATAATCTAGTTAGTTGCTTAGATGATATAAGTCTGTCCTGTGCTGCCTAATGCCAAAGCTTCAAGCCTTTGGCAGTGGAAGCTCAGGGAGATTTGTAGTTGAAAGTATTAGAGGGGTTTTTTTACCTTTAAATACACCAAAATTAAAATAAAACTATGCTAATTAATAGTATTGCAGTTGTAAAATCTGGCACGGAAAAGATAAAAAATCTAAATTTCAGACCAGTCTTATTTGCATGTGAGCTACGTGTTTGTTCATGGCATCATCTTTTACTAGGCTTTGCCTAGAGCCTGGCTTGACTCAGTTTCCAGCATGGGCAGAGCAGAAGGAGTAGACTTGGAGTTACACTGGCAGCCGTCTCTCTGGCGGATGATCTTTTGGGGATTTTGTGACTGGCAACTTTTGACAGCTTTGAAGACTTCTGCATATTCATTTTGTGATTCATTTGAAAACTTATTCTGTCTAGGAGAAAGAAAAATCAGTGCCGCAGGCCAAGTTAAATTATATCTGATTGCTGGAAATGTTACAAATACAAGCTATACAAACTTTTCAGACACAGTAAGTGGCATAAGGAAAAGTGAATCTCTCTGTGAAGCAAAATCACTGCAGGATAGACAGGCCCTAATCACATCAAGTTTGTTTGTCGAAGAGTCCTGTTATTGTTTGTAATGCGAGACCTTAGAGAGATTCTTAGCAAAGAGCATCAGAGGAGCCTTGAAGAAATAAAACCTCATTCATCCCATAAAGAAAACAAAAAGTAATGAGATCCTCAAACACAGTATCGAGGGCGAAGGGTATTGTTTTGTTTTTGTGGGACAATAGATAGAGAGAGCGGAGGAATATTTTTAGTATTTTTAATATGCCTCTTGTA
Source organism: Rhinoptilus africanus (assembly GCA_013400135.1). Classification (NCBI taxonomy): domain Eukaryota; kingdom Metazoa; phylum Chordata; class Aves; order Charadriiformes; family Glareolidae; genus Rhinoptilus; species Rhinoptilus africanus. Next base: position 68,756 of record VXBO01001888.1, on the reverse strand, counting down.
CCAAAACTGACTTTGGAGCTCAGAATTGGATGTATCCATGTTCTAATAATGCTCAGCTATGTCCCAGACTTGCTGCAGTCATTTAAAACCCAGCAAATGAAGAACACGCTGTTCTCAGCCTTTTCTTCTCCAAACTATTTTAAGAAGGGATTTTTCAAATGGAAAAGGCCTGGGTAATCTCAGTTACTTTCTTTCCTCTTTTATAGCTCCAGCAAATGGTGGGCAGGATTCTCAACAGAAGTTAGCTGATGCAACTGTGTAGTAAATGGAGTGAATGTTGATGTATTTAAATAATTTCTGCGAGTGTAATATTTTAACAGGGTTTATACTGTTGTTACAGAAGTATAGTAGTTTTCCAGGCTGTCAGGAGCAGCAGTTCCTTAATTTATTTTTTTCCTTTGGAAACTCTAAGAAAGTAAAATACGGAATTTTCGGCTGCAGTTCACATCAGAATGTAATAAGATATCTGTCCCTCTTATCCCAGCTATGTCTCTCTCCTATTACAAGTCAAGAATTATTTCTACCTAGATTTCAACTCTCAGGAAAACTTTCATTCGCTGTCAGTCTGGCTTGTGAGATTGGGTACCTCAGCACTTCATCCTGCCCTGGTCCCTTACCCCTGCCAGACAGTGACACTACTGTGCTTTACTCAGAGCATCCCACCTGAACTGCACCTGCTCCCACCTGAGATTCCTGATCTGTGGCAGTGGATCGGCCTGTGCCTGTGAGTGCCTCTGCTGCAGCTTGCAGGCTGGGGCTGCAGGACACCAACCACAGAGGGACTTTGGTAGCCTGAGATTTGATGGTAAAAGAAAGCCCTGCTGTTGGAGGGCAGAAGGCAGCAGATACGGCTGAGGCCAGAGTCAGTGCTGTCCTCCTGGACCGACCTAGATGTCCTACCTTGCACAAACCAGTCCTGCCCTGCTTGAGAGCCTGGACCCACTGAGTGCCAGGGTCGTCTCCCATCTAGGAAAGATTTAGATCTCTCTGCACCCTCTGAGGCATATGTGCCAGTTACAAGAAGTTTTTAACATATGGCTTGTTGACCACCCTGGGTAGATGACATAGATCAAAAAGCTGGTAGTCTGGATACTCGAGTGTAACTTTTAGAGTTAAATCTGTTTGTTACTGTCACAGAGTAAGTATCACAGGGGTAAGAAGGAAACTTGGATATCGCAATCCTGCCCAGACTCCTGAGACTGCAGATACTTTTCTCTGTCGTGCTTCATGATAGAAAAATATTTCAGGCAGTGCAGTTTCTGTAATGCAAAACGCTGATGTCAGGGTCTAGGTCAGCTCTCCTTTTAAAGGAAACAGCATTAATCAGATAAAATACAAACTATAGAACAAAAAATATTTAAGAGAGTATAGGGGATGTAGTGGAGTTGTTGCTGCAGACCCAGGGACTGGTGGGGCCACTGCATTTTGGTTAAGATCCACTGCTCAGGAGAGTGCATGGCTTCATCGGATCCAGAACGTCTAGGAGCTTCCTCATGAGTTTGGTGGGACCTAAAAAACACCACCACCCAAGCCTCAGTTGCCTGGAGCAATGCAATATGAGTAATTCCCTGGTTTTATGTCTGCTATGGATTATAAACATTGTTAGTGCCCAGTTGCCTACAAATAATAAGCCATTGGGAAATATCACTGACATAACCTATTCATCATTTGGATGTTACTAACTTGTTTTGCCACTGGCTGATTTAGCAATAAAACATAATTTTTATTTTCAATTATTAAACACATCACTCTGTTAAATTTTTTGACTGGACTAAATTAAAATGCAATAATTCATACACCTGACAGAGAATTTGAAACAAGTGCATGAGTGTGTTTAGGGCGAAGTTATTAGAGGTGACTGGCAGATTAAATGCTTCCAGGAACTGCATCTTCAGAGTCTCTGTTCATTTGGCCCTGAATCTGAACAGAAATGCTGGAAAACTGTAAATCAGCAGGCATAATTTTAAAAATATAATTTTTATAATAGCTGGGCTATTACCTACTTTCTTTTTTTTTTGTTTTGTTTAGAACTTACACAGATACTATATGTACACATTGTTCTTAGTTATTCTAACATGATCCCTTATCAGTTGCATCTGGAAGAATAACAGGCCAACAGAGGCTCTGCCGGACAGACTGTCCTGCTTAGTTTGTTCCCAATAGAGATTCTGTGGTACCGTCTCAGTTCCTTTGCTGATTTACTGAGTAAACCTGCATCTGTGATGATGAAGTAAATATAATCATAACCTGCTGTTGGCATTCTCTTTTGAGGCTCATGAAAACAGATGATAGTATCGACATCTCATGTTTTTCATATGGTATGCTTTTAGATTTTGGATGCTACTGTGGTGTTTGTGTATCGCTTGTCTCTGATTACATATCCTAATGTATAGTCTGCTCATATTAAATATTTATTTCAGTTTAAGCTGCCTTTGTTACCTCACCCATCATGGCTTAGTGGTATGTCAGATACTTGCAAATTGCTCTATAACTGTATTTTTATACTGTTTTAGCATAGTTGTACCCTTTTTTAACAAAATCTAGCATGTGAGAATAGATACATTGCCATGGGTCTTCGGTGGATATCCTAGAACTGAAGTTAATTATTTTAGATCTTGCCATACCTGAGTATCAAAATTTTGTTCTTGTAAGCATTGTCATCACTGTATTAAAAATTGATAGTGACATTAAACAAACAACTGTACTATCAGATTAGACAAACCACAGTATTCCCAGAATTTAATTATCCATGCTCCTTGAGATTGCTGTGAGACAGAGCACTCACTGGGATCAAGGGCTCACAAAGAAGTTTTTGTACACTCTTCCCGGGATATTAAGATGGAAACTTCAATGGCTTCCCTGTCCTTCCTAGAATCTGCAGTAGTAATCCCTATATCCTTACATAGCAATATAGCCTACTGAAGTGGACATATGGCATTCCTGAAAATCAGGATACTTGTCCTTTGGTGCTTAACTGTGGATTTAAATGCTGACTTCTAAAGTGGAAGTATTTAACCTTATCCTGAGATTATGGCCATATTAGTCTTTCAGCTGTGCAAACTTTGTGATATGAACTGTCTGCCAGCAACTGTCTGTCAGAACTGAAATCTGGAGTTGTATCAGTATCACTAAGTACTACCCATTTAAAAATAACATAGAGTACCTTAAATGGAGTATTTTCTATGTCAAGAACATCCTACTCACAGACTTCTTCTGCGTCTTTTCAGTATGATAAACATATCCACTGTCTATTATTGCATTCTCCATCAGTCTAGCCTCTTTATAGTTCTTAAAGCTGTTGCAGAGTAAAATTTTTCCCTTTTTATACATGGGAACTACAACATCATATGACAAAATTGGATTTAGATGTCTTCTTGGGCATTATCCAGTTGCCTAAACATAGAGGTGCAATGTCATTACCTGTCTGGCCTCCAGCTGCTGGTCCAGGTCCCATAGTTGTCCCATATGTCCTCAGTCATATCTGCCACCTCTGCGTGGGTGCTGTGTATACCCTGGTATGTCTTGGATGGCACTAGGTTCCTATGTTTGAACGTCTATATCAAGCCCCAGTGTCTACCTGTATCTCCAGGTGCTTGAAGGCTTCCAGACACTGGCTCCGAGTGACCTTCCTAGTGTTGCACAGGAACACTACAGCAAAATGAGGAGAACCCTGAATATCTTGAGGGTAGCCTCCCACCTATACAGCTATCCCTGACAAATCCTCATATGGACATAGTTTTGGTAAACTTAGAGGTTGCATGCAGGTTTTGCACTTCACATGTTTTGAATGCTTGGAACTGCCTCTCCTGATCCTGCAGTCTCTCTATACCAGTTTCATGCCAATGTGGCATACTGAGAGTTAGCTTAATTGAAGGGAGTTCAAGAAGGCTGCTTTTATTTGCAAGATCGTGCAGTTGATTTATTTTACTGGTCCATTGTCTTTTTAGTCAATCTATAGTTAAGGAGACAGTATTTGGTATCCACAGAATTTTTGACACTTTTTGGAAATTCCAGATACACATCTTATTTCTGCATTAGCGATCGCTAGTGTTTATACACCACTGTAAAAAATATTAGCCTGGAAATGGCTGAAAAATGCAATACGACTCTTCAGACCCACTACCATATGTAAGTGCAGTTAACTGACACTTCACTGACGCCCACGGTGGTGCCAGTGCTAACAACATCTGAATAAATCATGTAATCTGTTTAGATAATGTGTTTGTTTAACTACAAAATTACAACAGTTCTTTGCCATTTTATAAGTGAGTTTATTTGAATAACTGGATTTCTGGAGTTCCAAAGGGTGCTGATTGTGTCCCAAAAAGCAGATAAGAGTTATCTGGTAGGTCATCTTTATGTAAGCGGGGGCATATACGAGAGCAAAAAGGTACACATTTTGAAAAACAGAATACGATTTCAGTGATTCAAAGATATTTTTCTCCTTATCCCTTACTCTTTTATATCTTGCTTATAATTAGGGGGAACAATTTCTGCTGCTCTCCCAATATTGGCTCTTGCAGAGGGAAATTCTTTACTGTTTTATCTCCAGCACGGCGTTGCTTTGATATTTCTCCTTCTAAAAATGGGATTTAGCTTAGTACAAAACCAGAAAGTTATCTGTTTCAAACATTATGCTTTGGAAACAGAGAGAGAAGTATCGCTTAATTGGCTAACTTTATTTCAGAATTTGGTGGATTTTACCATCAAAGTTAATCATGCGTCTACTTGCTGGTCTGTAGCAAGCCTAAATGGCTACTGGAAAGAGACTGCTGGCAGGGTTTGCTGAAAACGAACTATGCAGATTTTAATAAAAAATGAGTTAAATACTGCTAGAAAAAGGCAAGCCTTCTTTCTAGGATCATAGAAGATACTATTTCTGCAAATATTTAGTTAAATGATACTGTAAAATTCATTTTGTTATAGTTGCTTGTGTATTAATTCCTGCTGCTAAAAGTAATTTTTTTTTTGTTTCTCTTTTTTTTAAAGACCTTAATGGAATTGATATTTGGAATCAGTGCTGTTGCTTGGGACAGAGCTCTGATCTAGAAAACATGCACAGGAGTTATTTTTCCCTTTACAAAACATACGATAGGGGCAAGCTTATTTGTGTCTGTTAGATAAACTGAAATGCTGTGATGATAGCTATTAATATAAGAAGTGTCTGCAAATCTGAAAGCATATTGAGAAAAAATGCAGTGTAAAGCAGTGCTCTTTTAATAAGCCATTTGCTGCCACATAGAATTAAACTTACATTGTATTAATTTCAGGTTCTGTACAAGCTTTGAAGATGTTTAACCAGCTTATTTTTTGCCTAGATGTCATCTGGGTTTGTGGTTTCATACTTCAGGATAGAAAACACTTGTGCAAGTCTCTGAAATACAACAATTCTCACAGTAATCTCGTATCTCACATGCCTTAACAAACTATGAGAATATTCAAATTTAGCAATAATATTTAAGTCCACTTGCTTACATACACTTTGGTCCTACACCACTAAAATGAATGCATTTTATTTATTTGATTTTTTTCTTAGCTTCTTTTAGTACCTTGTTAGAGGTTTTGCATTTGTCAGCCCTGGAGTCATTTGAAAATCTGTGGAGTCCAATTCTGTCATGGGGCATAACAGTCCAGACATTTAGAGATCTTTTTACCGTAGTGAGTTTTTATTAAAAGGGCTTTGATTAATCTTTTCTTCTGAAAAAATTGATTATGATCTGAGCATGTGTTTGACTTCTGGAATACTACATTTCTTCAGCGGTATTACTGCAGTGATTTTACTGGAAAAAAATCCTAATTAAATCATAGAACCTCCACACTTATACTGGCTAATTTAAGAATGCCGTAACAGTTACAAAGAAGTGCTCTATTAGATTTGTTAATGATTCTAAATTTGTATTAAAAAGTGATTTTTCAGATTAATTCAGACTTCACAGTGTTAGGTTTGTTTTCTTTTCTTTGCCAGAAAAGTACAGAAGCTGTAAATTATATATGGAAAATATTTTTAAAGAACAGTATTTTCAGGATCAGAGAACTGAGTGCGGCTGGTTTGGTATATTTTCCAAAATCAAATTTCAAAATGGGAACCAGCTGCTCATCTATTGCTCGTTGCTAAAATGCCAGCATATGCTGGTTGTCGCACGATGGCCATTTTTGAAATAATATATACACGAGGAACAGTGAATATGATCTTGATGTCCGATTCAGTAGCAAAGTATCCTCACCTGGTCACAGCACCATCTTCAAACTTTATCTTTAAGATATCAGAGTGACTTGTTTGCAAGTAATCCAATGTAAAACTAATGAGGGAATTGTGGTGTATAGTATCTGCTGTGCCTTTTCAACAGGCTGTCTACCTGAATTAATCAAATTACTCACAGCTGTGCTGATTGCATTAGCAGACAGCACCATCTGAGCAGGTGGCTCCTGTGCGTTGGTCTCTGGAGGTAAGAACTGATACCACTTTGCTTTTGTCCTAGATGCCTTCTCCTTTGAGCTCTACATGCAAGTATGCTTTGATGCTGGTCTTTGGCACAGGAAGGAAAACTGAGATGGAGGTGGGAAGAGGCAGGCTATGTGGCTTTGCTGTCGTTACTGTTAATTCACTGGGAATGTGGGATACAGGTTTTTTTTAAATAAGACCTGCCTTTTCAGTAGAGGTGCTGACAAATTAAGCAATCTAGATTGGACTGTTAATAGAAGTTAAACACTGTGCTGCAGGGAACAGTGTATTCTTGAGGCCTTTGATTTAGACTTGGGGCTAAGTCTTTTTGGTCTGAATGCAGGTTTTGTGTTTAATAAGTTAATGTGTTTAAAAATCATGGGGGTTTTGTAGGGCTAAATATTATTTCATATTTTTTTCCTTAATATTAAACAAAACTTTAATAAATTGGGAAATTTTAAAAGGTAGATTTGATCAGTATCAAAATATGCTGTGCAAATAAGCATTTTTTACTATTATGGAGACACACTAAACTTTGTACATGAAACTTTGACATTGTCCTGCACGACATCCTGGTCTCCAAGCTGATAAAATATGGGTTTGATGGACGGACAATGCAGTGGATAAAGAACTAGCTTGACAGCCACACCCAAAGTGTGTCTGTCAATGGGTCCATGTCCAAGTCATTTCAGAATGGACATTAGGAAGAAGTTCTTCACCATGAGGGTGGTGAGGCACTGGGACAGGTTGCCCAGAGAGGTGGTGAAAGCCGCATCCCTGGAAGTTTTTAAGGCCAGGCTGAATGGGGCTTTGAGCAACCTGATTTTGTGGGAGATGTCCCTGCCCATGGCAGGGGGGTTGGAACTAGATGACCTTTAAGGTCCCTTCCAATCCTGACAATTCTATGATTCTATAATTCTATGAAGAATAGCAATGTTACAGCATGTATAAAAGAGGTTTGCTTAGAGTCATTTTGAGTTTGCCCAGGTCTCCAGAAAACTCTATTATGGTTTTACTGAAGACTTCCAAGAGGCCTTTTTTTTCCCCCCCCAAGGGAAAGAAATTGTCATACTTCTTAATGGAATTTTATTCTATGATATTCCTGTTACAGTGACTTCATAAAGAAAATCTTGTCATGCTTTCCTTGACCCAATCCCCATATGCTCTCATTGAACTCCAGGTGCCTTCTGCAAAGATTCAGCATTGATGGAAAACCTCGCCCTACGCAGGACGTGTTGTAGCCATCATTCTGCTTTTCTGGGCTTTTGTTGTATTACAAACCATAAGAATAGCAAAGTTTGTAACTGCAGCCATTGGTATAAAAATATGTTTTAGAGAAACCTTGAGAGCAGAAGACAAGGAAATGTCTGTTTCCTAGGGCTCAACTATCTGCACAAGGTATTTTTGTTTTAGAATTAGGTGCTAAAACAGGTTTTTCTGCTCTGTGTTTGGGGGCAGGAGGTCAGAAGGTTGAGAACAAGGAGTTAATATGCACTTAAGCAGTTGAAAAGGTTACTGGAGCTATAGTGTTTTCCCAGTTGAGGCTTGTTGGCAGCAGGTTTAGCTTAAGGAGCAGAGGCAATGTCAAATAACCACTTCACAGAACATGGGACAAAACAGATTCCTGACAAAGAACATAGCCTGTGCTCCAAAGAAAACCACTAAACTAGTTTCAGCTTCAGTAAGTACTGCCACAATGTACTATATAAAGGTTTTCAATGTTATTTCATTTTTGTCACCTTGCCTTCTTTCTTTGTTAGAAATCCTACGGTGATTGGGGAAAAAAAGAAAAAAACAACAAAAAAAGAAAAATCCACTTCAGATACTTTTTTTGGCTAATAAACATAGCAATATCGCTTGTGGGGCTGGGGCTTTTAAGTAATGGGCTGTGCCTTAGTAATTGTGTCACTGAAAACTATTGTCTGCATATAGGTGTTTTGATGGGGTTTCAGGTGTATAATTTAACTGCACTAAACTAGGAAAGGTGATAAATATATAATCAAAATTTATGAGACTTCTAAACAAATGCCCAGTTCTAGAAGATAAAACTTAAAAACGAAGAATAATTGAACTGCAGAGGCTTTATTTCTTTTCCAAGCCTTGTCTTCTCTGGGGTTACAGAAGTGACTTTGGAGCTGTTGAATCATTCTAACAGAAATGGCCAAGGCTAACTTGTGCTTATTCCGAAAGAAAAGTGTGTTTTTTTAGAAAGGGCATCAAATTCCACTCCCGTGGGATTTGTGCCCAAGTCAAATGTGGATGTATAGGTGTTTTTAACATAGGCCCAAAGAAGCTGAGTTGTGAATGTGTGTACTAACATTGGTAAATATCTCCTTTGGACAAGAATGGCCGGAATGGTAAGCAATTCCATTTTTGTTGTAACTATGCTAATGAAAAAAGAAAATGCTCGACATTTTGGGCAGTTTTTTGTAGTACAATGTTATGAAAATAAAAGAATCTGACTTTCAGGAGAAACAGGAGGCAGAAAACAAGCGCCGGCCTGCTACTCACTTGTCGGTTATAAAGCAAGACAGTGCTATAAACTAATTTTGAAGTCTTGAACAGTGATGAAGATACGAAAATAGACCTGGCTTAGATTGCTTTTATGATTGTAAAATGTCTTTCAGTTTATAGCAATCATAAACTTAACTACCAACTGTGCTAGGGACACTCTTCATTTGCAGTGTCTGACGCTTGGATTCAGATTGTGCCTGTGGTTGAAGGCTGTGTTTAAATATCCCATTTACAGGAACCTGTGTTCCTTCATTTATAATAAGCATAATGTTTGGGTTTTGTTTGTTTTTCTCATGTAACTACTAATTAAGTCCAGTGTTGTGCTTCTTAGAGGTGTCGCTTTGAGACTCTAGTGCAGGCATGACATTTATATGCTCAAAAGGAGGATGTGACAGGACTAGAGGAGGTGGTCCTCTGCTGGTCAAAATTTGATGTTTGCCTTTTCTGTGCTTTGCTCTTCTGTGTGCTGTGTGAGAGGACCACCGGTGGGTTATACTTTTTGTGCTATTAAATGATAGCTGAGATTCTTGACTGTAGGGACCACTGTGAGTGAACGAACTACACCACCACCAAATGACTACCACTTCTATCACAGCAACGCTAGGGATTAAGAATAGTGATTGCGTCCAAAAAAAATATTGCCAGATTTTGTGGATTTAAGGATTCCTGATCCAGCAGCTGATGGCAGAATGACCAATTACATTTTTTCCCCCTAATATGGTATAGACCTTAGCTAAGTTTTGAATGTCATGGCACAATTATTTGTGGTCTGCTTGAATTTTTCCTTCACAGAGGGTTAGCAGCTGTTGAAGACAACAACCTTGTCTGGTGTGATGTGGCTCGGACGTTCTTTGCTTAACATGACAGCACCCTACCTCACCTGTAAATGAGAAAATGAACCCTCATGCTGTCTGCTGGAGACCATCTCCTGCAGCTAGTTAGCCCAAAATACTGTGCAGCTTCGCAGTCCGAGCAGTGCCTGAACTTTAAGTGGGTGTGGAAATCGGACCTAAGGGTTCTGAAATGCTTGCTTGCATGTAATAACAGCCTGGAACTTGTCATTGACTCGCTCATTCCACATTTTTTGTCTGTTTATATTTCTGGTTTTGCTTTCCTCCTACAGCTGCCTTCCACCAGTGATATCTCATCTTGTTGCCTTTTTGATTCCTGATTGACTTTTATAAGATCCAACTCTGCTTCCTCCTTTATTGCCCACTTCTCTCTGGAGAGATTTGTTCAATCCTAATTCGAATCCTGTTCTTGCACATTTTTATTCTTATCTATAATTACCTCTAATCTTTCTATGTCACTATTGTTCCCTCCATATCCTTCTGGATTGTTGATTCGTGATTCTGAGTTTGAGGTTTTCTAAAAGTATTGATTTTTGTTATTCAGTGACTTCATTTCATGATCTCCTAACTTCTGCTGTCTCTGTCATGCTCTCGCTGGCTGTGATATATCCCACAACCTTGGTTCCTTGGCTGGCTCTGTCACAGCACAGCACAGGTCCCACCCTTTCCAGTCTCTTACTAAGGAATAAACAGATGATAAGCAACAACTGCTACTTTTCAGTTTCTTTACTACTTTCTTGCTATTACTGTCCCCACTAAAAATAAGAAAGGAACGTCATAAAGTAACTAGGTTGTGGTCATTCTTTCTCAAAATAATTTGCTTGTATATTCAGTCTTGGGAAGGGCTTGGGGTGATTTCTTTTCTTTGGACCCGTAGCCCTTGAGGGCAGAGAATCTGTTTTCTGCCACTGTCCATCATGGTGAGGCATCAGTTCCTTTTGTCAGCCTGGAGAGTATAAATATTTCAATAGTTTTTGTAACTGTTTTTAGAGATCACTGAAGCATCTCAAATTTTGCTTCTTAAGCTTTGTCCCAAAAGGGATGTAAATGAAGTACTTAGTAACCTCAGTAAGTACTAAGGACTCAGCAAGATATTATCTTTATAGTCTTATTTTAGACTGATTAATACATTGTATGTAAGAAAGAGGAGACAGTTTCTTTCCGCAGACATCTGTTTATGATTTAAAATCTGCAAAATATCCAAAAAAAGATTGTGTGGTGAATACTGACTAAGGACTTTCGCCACGTATCCTACTGTCCCAAGGACTCCTCCTACACGACTATTAATTTTGCTGGTACAATTCCAAATCTGTCATGCTTAGTTTTAAAATATTTGTAGTCACATACCCTACTACTAAACAAAAATAAAAAGTGAAAACCTGGGGAACATGTATATAGTTGATAAATAATATAACTTAAACACTGATGCTGCAACATAAAATTATGATCAAAAGCATACGGTCAGTATCCCTGAGCTGTGCTGTAAATAGATATAAATGTATTTGAGGAAGTCAGGTTTGCTCCACATGCCTTTTCTCCTCTTTTTGTATATATAGCTGCTCCTTTCCAGTGACAGATCTCACCTGTTTTCCATGTAACAGCCATCTGGTCTTAATGTCTGGGATGCAGCCCCCTTTTTCACAGCTTGCTAGGTCTCTCCCAGTTAGGTCTGCTCTGATCACGTAATGACATGCAGAGCTAATGTCTTTAAAAGGATCCAGCTAAACACAAATTTTTGTGCAGCCCTACTTCTGCTCTAACGTGGTTTTTTTCCTTTCTTAGCAATCTCTTGCACCAAAGAGAAATACATTATGTCAGTGTTTAAGGGGCTTCGGGGCAATGCCCTTAGTAATGTGCCTTGAATTTTGGTCAGCCCTGAGGTGGTCCGTTGGACTAGATGATTGTTGTAGTTCCCTTCCAACGGAAGTATTCTCTGTGAGTTTTGGCTTTGTTGAGAGAAGTATGTGTTTTTCACTTTGTATGGTGCAATAAGGTGAGGAGTTGTTCTCAGTGTTAATGTAAACATGGATTCTATAGTTTGTGGTGTTGCAGTCTGAAAAAATTATTGTTTCTTCAGACATCAAATGGGATAGCCTTGGTAAGGGCATAGCCTGTACTTCTAGGAGGACAAGGTGTCTTTTGGCACAAAGATAAAGCTGTCCCCTACAGTAACACTGACTAGATTGATGTTCAAATTTGTATCAAGCAAGCACTGCAAGAATATCAGGAAAAACATGAGATTTCAGCATCTAAAAACCACTTTGATCTATGAAGAAGTTCTTTAAAGTGCTTTGAAACTACAAAAAGGGCATTAGAGATTTTCTTGGACTAGAGATGAAAGCTGAGAGCTAATGAGGGGATTTTTGTAGGGCAGAGTGAAAGCCACAGTGTCACTCATCCTCACAGAGAGGAGATTCCTTTGGAGCTCAGGTCATGGCACTATTGCTCATGACTTCAGAAGTCTTTTAGAATTTTTGCTGGAGACTTGAGCCAAGCTTTGAAAAAGTTTAGCTGCTGAGTGCTATGCTTACGAGCCCAACTCTGGGCACGTAGAGATACTGCAAGTTAGCTTTCGTGGTGCTTCTAGCCTCTGTTGATGCTTGAAGGGTAAGAAACAACATGTGGAAGTTGCCAAATGTACTTCAAGAGCTGTTATTTGTAGGGTTTCTCTGTGTGGGGATTGTTAGCCTTTATACTATTCAGTAGCTTGTATTAGCCAGCCATTGTACACTGGCTTTAAGTGCATCAGCTGAGTTCTGTTAGCTGTATTTAAATGGTGTAACTATTTTCCCACTACCCACACTCCCAACCAGGAATCTCATGGAGGAATCCCTAGAGACAGTCTCTTCTCACTTGTCTGAGTTGTTATCCCAGAAATGATACAATATTTATGAATTTGCAAAATCTTAATGCACTCTTTTTTTAATAGCTGAAAAAAAAAAGGAAAGAAACTGAAAATATCTTGGACACATCTGTACTTTAAATATTTGGAGATAGGTGGGGATTTGATTATTTAGCTGAATTTTGTCAAGATTTGAAGCACTAGCTGTCTGTGTTGAATGCCAGGAAATGTAGCCATTTTAAAAGATACATGTGTGTATATATGTATAAATTTGTAAAACAATAATAATTCCAGAAGTATAGAATTGGCTGTAGTCCTAGTTTTTCAGTTAAAAATAATAGTAGTGGAGATATTGAGTGGAATCTCATGGCATTAAAACTGTTTTACCAGATCGTTGCTAGATGCTTTTCTTATTTAGTAGACTTTAAACATTTCCAAGAGCTCATTATTCCCATCTCTAGGGAAGAGACTTTGCAGACAGCTACAGTTATTGTGCATCTTTCCTGGCCTTCTTGAGGGAAGTAGGGGGAGGGAAGCAGTGTAATGGATATGCGTTTCCTGACCAAAAATCCATCCCAGTGTCAATGTCTTTTGAGTGTTTGGATGAGAAACTGAATGAATTCAACAACCCCCCCCTAGATTACAGTAGCTAATGGCTTGGTCCAGATGATCTAGCTTCCTAAATCACATAGAAGAGAGATGTAGAATGAGGGGAGACTTTCTTCTGCTAATGTTGTCAAACTGTGAGAAATTTACAGAACTTATCTAAGTTCACCATCTGATCCTAATTTTGGGTTGAGTTCAGTTTATCATTGCCTGTCAGAGTCCTGAGACAAATGAAAACAAAAAGAAATTGGCTAGGTTTCCGTGTAAGAGGAAATTTTCCTGAATCCTGGAGGAGTTTCCTCCAGAATCCTGAAGGAAGATGTTCAATAGCAGTGTGATCCACTATTGACAGTAGCTCCAAGTTTGGTGGTCAAATGGCATCTTTCCCAAAGCTTTTCAAAAGTACATTTTGTAATTTCCTCTTTTTCATTAATATAAATCATGTGAATTGTAACTTCTACTGATTATTACAGCTCACAAAAATAAATTATGAAAATACAAGGTACTCTAATTGCAAGGTAGATGGACAGTCTGATATTCCTGGCCATTTGCTACTGTATGAGCTTCCCTTTTAATCTATTAAATGCAACAGTGCTATTATAAGCAAATACGCAGTGTCAAAACATAGTACTTATTCTCTCTTATGCCATTCTTATTTTTTAAGTCAGTCTCTTCTTTTTTAGCTTGTTGAAGTAGAAGCAGTGGTCTCTTCATTACCTTCTGTGTTGCTTGAGCACATGATCGAATGTGATACGTGGTTGTGAAACAGTTTTGTTTATTGGCAGAGAGTAGAGACATTTGCTATTTATTTTTATTATTTTAATGTACAGATGATCTTGCCAGTATGCACAAATCTCATAATGTAATCGCTCTGACCCTATTTATATTTTTAGCTACTAAAGCCTACCAGCAAATAAAAATATTAAATGAACCAAGTCTTAACTCTGTCTTTAACTTACAAAGATATGGAATTTGGAGACATAGGGACCAAGGAGAAATAGAGATGCCAAGCTCTAAGCTATCTTGTGTGAGAAATAAATGATCAGTAAGTAATTTTTCATTAAGGAAGTCCAGATGACCCTCTTCGGTAGTACATGACAGTTTACATAAGAAAAACAGCATTTGATAGCATAATTTTGATGATATTCAGCATGTTATGGATCATATGCATCCACCGAACTACAACTTGCAAGTGAGAGATGGATTTTGGGGGTCACCTCAGATGCCACAGTGGATGTTTAATGTGCACGTTTAGATATCTGTCTGATACTGTATAAGTTGGAAGCATTAGACAGACTGAGAGAGTTGGGGTTGTTCAGTCTGGAGAAAGGAAGGCTCCAAGAAGACCTTATTGTGGCCTACCAGTATCTTAAGGGGACCTACAAGAAAGCTGGTGAGGGACTTTTTAGGATGTTGGGTAATGGTAGGACTAGAGGGAATGGATTAAAACTAGAGATGGGTTGTTTGAGAATGGACGTTAGGAAGAAGTTGTTGACCATGAGGGTGGTGAGACACTGGAACAGGTTGCCCAGAGAGGTGGTGGAAGCCCATCCCTAGAAGTTTTTAAGGCCAAGCTGGCCAGGAATCTGGTGGGAGATGTCCCTGTTTTTCTTTATTATGGACTTGATTACATGGTATAGACATTGCACAAGAGTAGAATACTTTGATATATTTTTCCCACATCCACATATTTTTTCTGCAAAACCTATTAAATACGTTTTCTTTACTCCAGAAGTTACATCTCTGTCTGGCTTCAGGTGACAGGATGGTTCACCTATGCAAGCAAAATTCTTTGATTTCTTCTGTGTTTTAAGATGCTGCTTTTTGGCATGCAAGGTGGCCTTAGGAGTCTGGAGAATCCAACTCTATGTGAAAGAGTAACCGTAAAGAAGAGTAAGACGTATTAAGTGGCATTCTTAAACTGCTCCAGTGTGACCAGTCTCAGTAGGTGCTACGCTGTTCTGCATACGATGCACTCAAACAATGACTGCTCTAGTAGACCAAGTAAATCGAACTGTGGATGTGAACATTTTAATACTGACCAGGACAACAAAGAGCACAGGTCAGGTTGTTGGCTAGTGAAAAGGAATGTTAACTAATTTTAAAAGGCAGATGTATCTCTGATCAATAAATCATGAACACGGGACTTAAACTTACTGAACTAACTGGGATGTATTTTTTTAGGCAATATATCCTGAACATACCATTAAAACAATCCAGTTCTCTAAGGTCACCAGAATACATATGGATTAATAATTTGAATGATTAACCATAGAATTTACCAGTAATTATAAGTTACAGAAAGTTTTTTTATTTCAAACACTAAAATAAGAGAATCTGGAATTAGTATAAATTTCTTTCCTTCATGAGTCCTCCCAATCCTTCCAAAAAGGTGTGGCCTGGGTTTAGTTTCAGAAGTACTGGGCATCTTCAATGGTGATTGAATCCAGCAAGAATTTCAGTGGCTCATCTCTGAAAAAACAATTTACCATGATCATTAAAATATATATAAAGCTTTTTGTTGTATTAATATTCAGAAATTCAAGGAATAAGTGAGTTATTTGCAAACCCACAAAGATTATAGACAGAAAGAGGATTTAGAAAGAACACAAAAAATATGCTTTTTAACAATTTGGTACATCCTACATTCTCAGTACACCCAAGCTGGTATCTGAGCCAGCTAATTTGACGTGCACGTATATTCTGCAAAGTCTATCTTCTACAGTTGTATCCAAGAATTTTAGTGAAGATGTATCATTGGTTTCTAAACAGGCGGAAATAAAATTAGGGAAAAACTGCATACATAAGTGTCCTGCCTCTATAATCTAAAATAACATGTTAAACATAAATTTCCCGCTTCTCTCTGTAGCAGAAATTGGGAGACCATTTGGTACACATCTGAGGTTCCCTGAGGAAGGCCTAAATAACACTGTGAAAAAGATAGATAGCATTGGGCTTAGCAGGGGATTATAAACAGTTCTGAGGAGTGTGCACCACTTCCTTTTCTCACCTAGTCCCCAATTATAAGAGCTATAATTTTATACATTATTCTTTTGAGATCACCGATATAATCCCCAGGATCTTGAATATTTGAAGAGACTATGAGGAAGAGACATCTAAAACCTCTAATCACCTGTTTAAAATGTTAAAATAGAGTTAGAACGCTTCTGGGATGTTAATTTAGTCTTCAATTAACCTTTTTTCCAGTCATTGTTAATAAATATTTGAATATAAGTTTACCAGTGAGACAGTCTGGACTGAAAAGTTTGAACTTGCTTCAAAGGCAATTTTTAAGAAAGCTAAATTCATGATGATAAAAAGCAACCATAGTCACTAGCACAGGCTGCAATAATATGTCCAGTGTAGGTCAGTCGAAAGCATTGCCAGTTTTTCAATATAAAATACAATGTTGATACTATCCCTTTCACTCTAGGGATTTCAGAAAGCTCCTGTTTCTTCAATGAAAGCAAGAGCGGCTGTTATTTCTTTATGATGACTTCTGGAAAAAACATTACTTTTATAAATATACCATTTTATTGAGCTTGAGTATTCCACTTCTATGGCAAAGTTTATAAACATTCCTCCAATTTTTCCCAAGTATAAATCCAATTTGGGGTGATTTTCGAAGCTAATACGTGAAATCTTTACTTCATTTAAATATTAATAGTGGTGGCAACTTTTGTAGTATCAGAGCCATGAAAAGGGGTTTTGTTAGTCTTTGAGGGTTTGCTCTTTGTGTGGAGCTTTGAACATTGTCATGTATATAAACCATATTAGTGAAGTTGTAGAAAAATTAGTTTAGCTGGTAGTAATAAATGTGAGTTTCCCGTAAATTCCAGCTAATCTTTTCAAAACAGTTAATTACTTGAGTACTTCAGTAAAGTATCTCTCAGTTTTGTTTTCTTTCTTACCTTTAAACATGTAATACTGAATTTCATCAGTAGAAAGTTTTGTTTAAGAATTTCTGATATTCTTCTGACCTAATTTTCTGTGGACATTAGTCGAAGAATGGGGTTTTTTTTCCCTGTGAACTCCTTTGCTGGTCTGGAATAACCAGAATCGTCTATCACATGTGAAGTCAGAGAGCAACCAAGCAGTTGCAACCTGGTTTTGTAATGTTGATGTAATAGGTCAGAACATCATGTGTGCCAAGGGAGATGCAAAGTGCTCTATGTTTTGAGTGTGGAGCGCTCCAGTTTTAGGCCAATCATCACAAGCCTAGGACAACTTTTCTTAAAGGCAACTATGTAAAGCCTTTGGAGCCCTTCTGAACTTTTATTAATTTCTGTTTTCTTCTGAAAGATAATAATTTACTTTACTTTGCTGGTGCCAACTGCTGCAGATTAAATGTATATTTATTAACTTGGGTTGCTGTTGCACTTACAGAGCTGAATGGAAAAGCTTTTTATTAATACAGAATGGTAATCTTCTGGCATGACCCAAAAATGCCTGGTGCGTTTAGATTTAGAGAATCTCTAATCCTCTTACAATAAGGCATGGTACGGAAGCTATAACCCAGATTCTCACTAGTGTATATAACTGCCCAGGGAAGGGCAAAAAGAAGGAAGGATGCTCTCTGAGGAACAGCAGGTCACCATTCCCAGGAACTAAAGAGTTTGGCTGAACGCGTATTTACATTCATTTTTATAACATTTTGTGGTTTGGGGTATCTTTTGTGTGATCTGCACTGGTAGTGTATAGCTATTTTTATCGCTGTTTCATTTCTGCTGGATAGCACTGAGGTGGAAAATTAAATTGTGCTAGCAATGCTACTCAAACAGAACCACCCAGCTTCTGCAAGGGAAGTAACAATGCTCTTCAACTCCTTAGGATGTGTAAGATGAATCTGATGTCTTTCCCTGGGCATAGTTCTTCTCTATGTTCATCCTTTATTAGTAAAGATTTCAAAACTTTTATAGTCTTGGATAATCTGCCTCGTGGATTACAGTAATTTCTGGCCTTCGTGATACACACGAAACTGCCTGGTTTCTTTCCAGGCAGTCCGAATGCTGCTGCCAAACTCTTCTTCCTTGCTTAGTTCTCACTTTCTATCTAGATAATGTCCTCCTTGGCTGTGCATTGCTTTGCTCTACCAAAATAGTTTTTGTTCTTTAATGGTTCTACACGGCTTTATTGCTACCTCTATCTCATCTTGTTTCTGCTGTAGTTACACAGCTCTGCTACCTACCACATCATTGTGTGTGCGTGTGTGTTCTCCTTTTTTTTTTTTTTCCTTTTCAAAACCCACCTTTTGTAAGTCCTTCTGGCCATCCCTTAGAGCGCTCGGTGTGTCAACAGAATCGAATGTTTGGAATTTTATGTTAATTAAGCTTTCTTCTAGCCATATTCAGTGTACTGCAAGTTTATAAAGCCAGAAAACATTCTGGTAAACTAGTTTGATCACCTGCCTATAAAATGGGGCATTTGGTTCAAGTCAGTTGATTTTGATATTTAAGTACTTAATTGTAGGCATTAGAAATGGTCAGTGTGCTATAGCACTGGTTCTACTGTAACAAATATAAGGGTGAGATTACTCTGTCCATATTTGATAATCTCTTATCTGTACAGCCCTTATTTGTGTTAAACTTTTTTGCTGTCATATCTGCTGAGTAATGATATATGTTTATTAAATACAGCTTTCTTTGAAATCTATCTTTCCAGAATAGACTTCTCTTTTGATCTTTGCTTTATAAATTTACATTTGGCCACATTGAAATAGATATATTTCTGTCTTTGCCTGGATAACAAGATAGCACCCTGTTTCATAATTTATGATGACCTCAATCTTTGTGTCACATGTAAACTTTATTAGCAATGATTTTATTTTTGTCTCATGATTTTGTTATTATAAATATTTAATAACATTGTGCCTGAGCATTAATTCCTGTAGGGCTCACCAGAGGGATAAATGCTGCTTTCCCTTTCGTTTTCTTCCTCCCCATTTCCTTTTATTTAGTTGCCCCTGGACCTAACTTCCCATGATACTTAGATTGTATGTAATGGAGAGCAGAGATTAGTCGTATAGTTCAATTGTCTGAATGATCTTAAGAGTGGAAGTAGAGTAGAATGGAAAAAAGGTCAAATGCTTAAGATATATTGGAGAAAAACATTCTGGATCTCATGTAGATGGTGTTCTTAGAAAAGAGTTAAAAGAGAAATTGGAAGTTGGATGTCTTTTTGGCCTGTATCTGACACAAGATTTAGACTACAGGAGAGTTGTGGCATGCTGATCTAGTGTTTTCCAGAGTAATGCCATCCCTAAAGACAGGGAGATGAATTTCAGGCAGTCATAAATGTTAAGGTTATTTCTTTATATGTGGAAAATCTCTGATCAGAAAGGTGGTAGAAACTGCATCATCACAGCATGATTATGAAGAATTTTAATATCATACAGGATAAGTTCAGATTTTGTCTGGGCAGACTTCTTTTTCTAATGCAGTGCTGGGCGTAGAACACAAACTATCTGGATACCAGCGTAGCAGATGTTCCATGCTTCTTTCTCTCTCCTTTGGGTCAGAGTGGAACTGAAGAGTTGCCTGGAATAGGTCATCTTCCCTTCTCCTTTAGGATCAGAAAACCTCTAAGGGTCACTGTGCTCAAGGACATACAACTTACTGATGTTCTTAGGAAGCCTTGAATCCCATGTTTCTGGGCTCTAGTCTTTGACACTGCTAACCTGCACACTGGGGAGGCTGGTACACCACAGACATGGAGATTTTTGCCAGTTTTCTGAGATTTGGTCCTTCAGCATCTCCTCTAAGCGTGATGAGTAGAAGCTGATGTTCCATTTCTTCATAAGGCTCTGAGAGGGTATTCCGTTAAGCAGGCATCCGATAGACTGACTTTGGAAGGAAAGTGTGTCACAAGAGACCAGGCTGCCATATATCTGTCTTAAATACAGAAGTCCACACAACCGCAACTAACATCTGAAGATACTGCCAAATTTCCCTCCCTGTGTACGGTTGCAAGGGCGTTCATTCCATAGGGCCTAAAACTATGGTACAAACCCCAGGCATATGATGCAGTTCTGTCCTAGGGTGCTTAAGATGAGATGTGACAATTCCTTTCAACCTTTGTCCATTTTCCCCGACTGAAACGTCACTTGGATCTCAACCCATGCATTTACCCATCTAGGAAAATTATTTCGTATACCTGAGCCTCTTTTAATGACTTGGTAGTATTGGTTTTGATTGAAGGGATTCCAGATTAATTTTGAGCTTTTTTTTACTTCCCTAGACTTGAAATGGCTGCATACTAAAACCAGTTTCTAGCATAAATTATCATTGCTAGAATATATTGGCTACCAATGGCTGGGGTGGGACATATTACAGAATTCAGTGGCTGCTGGGGCACTCAGGACTCTCAGCTCTCCTTCCTGGGTGCTTGAGATAAATTTCTGTTATGTGCTTCTCTTCCATCCAAGAAATGGTTAAGGAAGATAAGGATTCACTTAAGGAATATACCATGATATCCAGTTAGGGCGTAGAATAATTTTTTCATAGGTAAATGGTTGTTAATGCTATGAGCTATTTTGGAAAAACTCTCTGATACGTCCAAAGTAGACTGCAATTTTTCATTTTTTTAACTGTAAGAACTTGACATTAAAATCTGTAGCTGTAAAACCTACTGAAGAAAATTCCCTTGCAACCTACTTTCTCCTGTCTTGGGGAGATAAGAGGAGAGACTTATAGAAATAGTTTCTTTACCATCAAGTACCATGAGAGTATCTAGTCCCAAATGGCTTCTCAGATATCCTTCCTGAAGTCCCAGGATTTTGTCTGATCCTGGCAATTCTCCATTTAAGTTGATCCTGGAATAAAAGTAATAAAGGTAAATCTTTTCTACACAGTGGAATAATAGCTCCATTGTGAAGTACAGAGGTTTCCAGTTCGAGGGTTCATACATAATTGAGATTACAGTGCAAAGGCAGTATAGCATGCTGTGTTTGATATAGAACCATTGTGGAAGAAGGAAATCTGTTCTTCAGATCCAACCCTGTGACATCTCAGGTAGCTCCAACTCAAGGCATCTGAGAAATTTGAATTCACTCAGTCCCTCACAATAAGTGTGGCATAGAGAACCAGTGAAGCTGTTGTAAATCAGAAGGGGGAAAAGCTGAAAAATGCTTTAGAAATATAACTGTTCTGGCTTACAACGTATACAGAAGAAACCCCTTTTTCCTCCCCTTCAATTAGTGATGTTGAGTAAAGACCAGCATCAAGTCTAGGCATAATAGAGTTACTGATTAGGTGTACAATAAAGGGTTTTCTTCATAATTCTAATATGGATTACCTAAATCTAGTTCTAAGGACATTCATCTAAATGGGAGTGTGTTTGGCACTGAAAACCTAGCCAAATATTATCCTATCCTCATTTTCATTAAATCTCATTATTTACATAAAATTATTTGTCACAGTTCAAAATTTGTCTTGGCTAATTGGAGAGAATAGGTCTTTGTATTATGACAAATAATTGAAGCTCTACACATTATATGGTTAGTTAGATTTTATCGTCCATATTCAGCTGGAGTGCTGCATCCAGTCCTAACCTTCCCAGGACAGGAGAGACGTGCTGGAGAGTGACTAATGAAGGGCTATTAAGATGGTGGCCTGGAGCATCTCTCCCGTGAGGAGAGACTGAGAGCTGGGGCTGTTTAGCCCAGAGAAACAGCGTCTGAGAGGGATCTCATCAATCTGTACAAATATTGGAAGGGAGGGTGTAATGAGGACAGAGTCAGGTGGTTTAGAAGTGTCACCCAGTGACACCACAAGACAAAATAGGCACAAACATTGTGCTTAGATGTAAGAGAAGCTTTAAGCTTAAGAAGAAAACTTTTTGCTGTGAGAGTGACTGAGCATTGGCACAGGTTGCCCATAAAGGTTGTGGAGTCTTTGTCACTGAAGATACTCAAAAGCTGTCTGGATGTGGTCCTGCATGGCCTGCTTTAGCTGACCCTGCTTGAGTCAGGGGGTGGATGAGATGATCTCCAGAGGTGCCTGCCAACCTCAGCCAGTCTGTGATTCTGTGATATTCTGTTGTAATATTCACAGTTTCTCAAGTCAGACAGCATGCTGTCTACATAATGCTTTGAAAATGGTAAGCTCCTTTTTCCCTAAAGTCTGCATTCTCCATTTCTTTGGTCAAGCCTCCAATATGCTGCTTTTCTCAAGTGTAGTTTGTGTTGCAGGTATGTAAGATATTTTAATGCCTTGAAAACCCCATTAAGAAATTGAGGAGGGAGAGGTATGTTTCATAAATCATCAAAGAGTACAAAGATTATGGACTGTACTTAATGTGTCGGAAATACTTTAAGTATTCCTGTTACCAGCCTCCCTTTGACATTTCTGAAAGGTCATTACTTCTTTGCCTTTTAACAGTCAAGGTGAAAGCTGTCAGTGGTGCAAGCGAGATTTCCATCTGTTCATTATACCTTAAGTAGCAGGGGAAAAGAGCAGATGTGCGGCCCCAGGCTTTGTTCTAATTTGTCTATCCAACTGCGTATTTTTTTTTTTTTTTAGGGAAAATATCTATAAACTCATAAAAATATAATCAAATATGTAAGGAAATGCAGGCATCTTGTTTTAACCTCCTAAAGCCACTTAGCAATCTTTAGGATCTGGCAAAAGGCAGAATATCTTTTCCAGAAAGGCATTGCATTTGCTATAAATCACTCGGACCTGATTCAGTAAGGCATCAAAGCATGCACTTAAGTCAAAGCAAAGGAATAATCCTTTTGCCCCAAGCTGGAATTCTCATATGTTTAAGTAAATGCCTTAATAAATTAGCCTTTATCGAAGTAGTATTTTCAAATGCTATTAGATGCAATTAAATAAAAACAATTGACAAATTATTATGAAACTTTCTGGTGCAGAATTGTCAGTCAAGGATCTCTTTCTTTATTTTTGTTGCTGTAATACAGACACCTTTCCACCTTTTCGGAAAGCAGGGAAAATTAGTGTCTGGGCAGTGAACATAAGAAGGTTAATTCTCAAGAAAATAAGATGCAGCTTGTATAAGCAAAATACCACCTTAAAGTACACACAGTCAATGCAACTCTAATTTGTGCAGCCAAATGGGAACTTTTACCTTTTCCAAGGACAGCTCTTATTTTAATACAGACATCTGAGAACTTGCCCAGAGAAACATTTCATGTCCAGATCTAGGAATCCAGGCTTTTTGGAATAGATGGTTCCACTAATCACAGTTGTTATGAATAGAGAGATTAGATATATATATATATAATGTAGTATCTTTCATCTATATCTATAGAGGCTTCCCTGTGACAGGCCTATGCTATTGTTGACCACTGTTCAAGTACTGCTGTACTTATCTTTTTTTGATAACTTTTGTCAAAATTTAGAACATTAAATATCTTGTTCATAAAATGTGCAGGTGCATGCCAGCATGGGGAAACCTCAGAACTGTGGCTTTCTGATGCTTTTCTTGGCAAAGTAAAATTCCTGACAATCTAAACCAGACAGTAATAATAATTGACTTTTTAACAAATGTTTAAAGATTGCAGTCATGAAGTGACCAGGAAACACCCATTTGAAAACAGATTCAAATGATTTAAGCTGTGTAGGGTGACTTATCATAGAGTGTAATGCATTTTATATACTCTTTTTTGATAACAACAGTTCTTTTTTGGTTTAGTGTAAAGCCATTTAATTAAAATAAAAAGTTAGTTTGAAGGGCTTACTGAGCATCGCTCGGCATTTTGAGAGGGCAGTATGTGACACACACCTTTTAGCTAAAGATTCATGAGAATTAAAGCTACTCACTATTTCCAGCTGAGATGGATTTCTTTCTTGATTCTCTGTTTTTCTGATTTACCCTGCTCAGACACTTGACCAATCCATCTGTTCAGTACCCTTCCCTCCCTCAGCCAAAAGTGTCACAGTGCCAAGTCTCTAAAAAAGAACTGAAGAGCCCGAAAGGAAAAAAAAAATCTCAGATCATCTGTCTGAAATCTGCACTCATCTCTAAGTGAATATAAAACTGAAGGTAATTTGAGATTGTTCTTTGGTCTAAGTCACAGTTAAAGCAGCTAAGCGGTAACTCTGGAAAAAGCAGTAGAATAGCCTAGGAGAGGTAGAATTACATTTTCAGGCTCCCAGAGTTTTGCTTTTAACTTAGGTGGGGTCAGGATCAGATACAAGGGAAACAATACAAATTCATGAGAAAACATCACAGTAATTCAATTTGCTGGTTACTTCAAATCCACATGGAATGTTTTAGGGGTTTTTTTTTGTTTGTTTGTTTGTTTTTTAAGGAGGAAAACTACCAAAGTTTACAATGTAGTTTTCTTCCTCTTCAGATTTAATCAAAGCATTAGCCAAGCCCACATACCTCTGTGTTTGTGGAAGTTTGGGTGGTATGTTTTTTCATGGCAGTGATCTCGTTTGCTGGGGCCGATCTTTGTGTATGTCAAGAACTAAGTAGAAGAGTTTGGCTCATGTCTGACTTTGCGAAACTTCTGTAGTATAATTTATTTGTATAACATGCATTATACTATATATATCTCAGTAGTGTGTCACCCAGCTACCTTCCTGCCGAGGGGACCGTTTCACAGTGGAAATGAGGCAACTTGACACTGTCCACCATAGGAAATTAATCTGACAGCACTCAGTGCAAGATCTTATGGAAGAGACAAGTAGTTTTATGTTACAAGATCTCTAACCAAGTTGATTTTACTCAGTCAGTCTCACACCTGTGTACTCAAATCATCAGGAGGTATGTATTCATGTGGTCTGACTAGGATTGCTCGTGTCATAGAATTGTTTTGGTTGGAAGAGACCTTTAAGAACATCAAGTCCAACCATTAACCTAGCACTGCCAAGTTACCACTAAACCATGTCCCTCAGCACCACATCTACCTGTCTTTTAAATAGCTCCAGGGATGGTGACTCAACCACTTCCCTGGGCAGCCTGTTCCAATGCTTGAGAACCCTTTCGGTGAAGAAATTTTTCTTAATATACTATCTAAACCTTCCCTGGCACAACTTGAGGCCATTTCCTCTTGTTCTATTGCTTGTTACTTGGGAGAAGAGACCAACCGCTACCTCTACAACCTCCTTCCAGATAGTTGTAGAGACCGAAAAGGTCTCCCCTCAGCCTCCTTTTCTCCTGGCTAAATGACCCCAGCTCCTTCAGCTGCTCCTCATAAGACTTGTGGTCTATGCCCTTCACCAGCTTCTTTGTCATTCTCTGGATGCGCTCCCACACCTCAATGTCTTTCTTGTAGTGAGGGGTCCGAATCTGAATACAGTATTCAAGGCATGACACTGAAGGCAAAAGGGCCCTGGCTGTCAAGTCCTCATCAGTTTTTCTGGGCTCCTGGTGATGTGTGCTGATAAACTTGATTTTATATAGGTCTTTTATGCCCTAGGATCCAACAGCTATGCTGTCATGGTTATTTTGCCTCAAGGTTTTGCTTGCTTGAGCCTCCATAAATTTTAGGCAAGTCTGCCCTCCATTTGTCTGTGTGTCCTCATGTTGAATTTCTTCAGACTGTAATATGGCTTCTTTCTGTGCCCATGGGATAAAGAGTGGCATATGTGATGTGCTGTGATAGCAAATTGCTGTTGTTGCTCTTCTACTGTTGTCAAGGTGCAGGGTCCTGGTCCAAGGGTTGGCTTGGCTGTGGCCTTACCGCAGCTCAGGCCTGCTCAACTTGATGTAAACGAGACATTTTTAATTTTCCTGCAGTCAGTTTTGTCCTTTGTTATCCATGTGTGCCACTGTTTTCACCTTTGTTTTGCTGCTGCTTCCAGTAGTGCATACATTCCCATTTATACCATTCATAGCAGCCTTCTTATTTCTGTTACAAGTCTCTGTACGCGTGCACTGGAAAAGCCAAAGTTATGATCAAGCCCAGTTCCTGACGACATTGTTGTGTGAATAAATATTTTAGAATACTTACCTAAATACTTCAGAATAAATATCTAAATCCAAAATAAAATATGAATATTTTTGCAACAAGAAGAAACAAATTTTTACAACAGTGGTAACTTACGGTTAATTATTTCACAGCCTTTGTATTTTAAAGCACTGAGACATCTGATAGTTAATTCAATCAGCTATTGAAGCAGAAGAAATCTAGTTCAGGTTCTCTAGTGACTGTCAATATTAATCCCTTAACAGCACTTTGAAAATGCACAAATAATGAGACAGGGTATGATTAGAAGATGTTTTCAACTTAATGTCTCAGTATGATGGACTTCCAAGACTGCAATTGAAAAGAGCAAGTTGTCCTCGCTACAGAGTATGATGCAACCAAGCTGACAAAAACTTAAGTTAAAAAACCAGACCATCTTTTTCTTGGAGTAATCGTTTATATTAGCATACTACAAAAGCTATCAATTTAATTGCCTTTTTGCATAAGAGAAGCCCTTTACATAAATAGTGCCTGACTTTGGACAGAGAATCTGGTTTTGCTTCTCTGCTTCCGAGCAACAACTTCTAGGACCACCAACCACAAGACCTTCCGAGTTCAGCATCACTCTGCTCCTAAGCCTTGCTATTCCTGAGGCCGGTGAAGTCCACACATGTAACAGTGCTGTTGGCTGGGGGAAAAAACCCCGTGGAAATTATAAGCCATCTCCAGTCCATTCTTCTCACTTCTGGGATAGAAAGGCCATGGAGATGAACACCAATCCTGTTCTGCAGAGGGATAGAGCAAGTGAAGGAGTGTTAGAAGCACTGGTACAAAGCAGGGCTGCACTGCAGACACTATAGCACTGTGGTTGTGCCAGGGACTAGTAACATGGAAAGTTTTTGTGGAATTATATATCCTTAAGCAGAACGTGAATGAAGCAAAGGTCTGCTGCTGGCACTAGGGTGGATGCTAGATCCTGCTGTCTCCCCTGCCCCCATGCCTAATTTGGATATGTACTGAACTTGGGCAAGGACTGGTTTGGAAACAGAAAATGTCTATGAAAAATACTTCTAAGACAGTAAATGCTTTCTGTAGATAAAGTAAAAACAATGGCTGCCTGTGGGGAGGGGGGGGGAAATTTAAATAGGGTCATTCATGTGTAAAGCAGAGATGCTGACAGTTCCTATTCAGTTGTTTAGAAAATCTCTTCCTGTAAAGAATGTCCTGTCTCCGACTTGCTGGTCCAATTCAGGACAGAGAGAGAAAGTTATCTGTAATTTAATGATACCTCTTCTGGGAAGGTATTTGCATTGTAGCACTGGCCAGAGCTGAGTACACCTTGGACAGATTTCTCTCCTGTGCAGCTGTAGCACATCAGGCTACAGGCAGTGTGAGTGGTAACATCTGCTGCAGAGCGGCTGTGGTGCTGGCTGGAGGGTTTCTCTACTTGGCCATCTTTTTCCACAGAACATATACATAGCAATTATGGTGGAAAACTCAATCCCCCTTGGTCCAATTTGGTTGACTTTAACCAGCAGGCTAAAACTGTAGTGGAAGAGGTGGTAGGATGGATGTATGACCTCATTGCAGCCATTTAGTTGCTTTATGAAATGAAGTTAAAGATAGATTGGAGGAGAGCAGGAAGAGAAGGCATCCAGGTCATAAGAGCTGTCAGGAGGGAAGGTGAGAAGGCATCCTTTCATGAAAGCCCTGGCACAAAGACGAGTTTATAGCAGTGGTCATTATGCTTTAAATCTGTTTGGGATATATGGAAATGAACAAGCTTACAGCGTTTGGAGTGAGGAGATGATTTCCACATTGTACTGGTGCACTATAAATGGTTCTGGCTGGTGAAGCGGCTGCATGACGCACAAAGCAAAGGAGAGAACGCTTATGTTGCTATCATTTTGGTTTTGCTCCTTCCTAAGAATGGGTGTCAGCAACCACTAAAGCTTTTTTTAAGGTTTCTAAGGCTTTTTCATTTCCAGGCCATTATGAACAAAGAAAATAGTCAAATAGGATTTTGGAAGCTCTAAAAACCTAAAAAGCAACCACTTGCTCCTTTAGGAAGGTTTCCAAAACAATGGCTGGCAGTAAGAAAAAATGATACAAATATATTTCCAGAAAAATTTCTTAGCTGTAGAAGTAAGCATGGATTTTGCTGATCATATGGTTTGAATTCAAAATGATGCCCAAACTTTTATAGCTCCCACTGGATTCTTGAGGGTTTTCCCTGGTTAAGGTTCTTAAGAGCATCAGGTTGCCAAAATGCGAGTACTGTATATTTGGGACAGTTAAAGAGCTGTGGACATTTTTCTGCAGCCTGTTGCATAAAGATGAAATCTCTAGAATGATTTGAAAGATTAACATTGTTGTCACAAACAACTGAATATAAATTTATTTATAAACAGGGAAAGCTAAGCTAAGACTGTCCCACAAAATATGTTGTAAACTGGGAGAAGCACTGGAAACAGTGTTTTCTGGCAACCACACATTTTTCAGTGGAATGGTTCTTTTTTAATACGTTGTCTGGCATTTGCCTCCCATACTTGATGACAAATCTGATGCTGCATGCTTGCCACCACGCTTGTCCATATTTTCTGTCCATAACAGAAAAAGGAAAGATGGCTTTGAATTCCTGTCCAGTTGAATCCTAATTCAGACTGCCTGTATGACTCGGAGCAGGAGACTAAGATCCGAGCACACAAAAAGATGTGGATGACAAAACAGGATTTACGAGGGGGAACGGTGATCTGGATTATAACTTTCTAGGGACAATTTATGCATGTTTAATCAGCTACCACAGTGACAGATCCCAAACAGGCAGAAGAGAGGAATTCACAGCTACAAAACACTTGCCTGCAATAATCCAGCTGTCCTAGCCAGGCTACTCAAGCCAAGCAATTGCTGTCATAGAAGTGTTTTCCAGAGCAAGAAAATAGTTAAGAATTCACTAGGGCACTTATTATGGTTGCACACTGAGGAGGAATGTCTTCCAGATTTTTTGTTTCTTTTCTTAGTTTTGGTAGTCTAGGACTACATCCATCATTTCTTAAGTGTTCTGGTTTGGTTAAGATAGTCGATGCCCACTGGATAGGTTCTCTCTTCCGTTTATTTGTACCATCTTTCACTATGAGCATGCACGTGTTTCTCCATTTCCTCAGTTATCCCTTATGTGTCCCTGGGTCAAGAGTAGTGGTAGCTGGAGAAACGTCTCTGTTTTGGGCAAGCATGATATGTTGTATGTGACTCATGTTTGCAGAATTGTAACCACATACAGTATCTCCTTGCTCCTGTGACTCTATTGTTGGTGACATGTTCAAATTAAAATGATTTTAAGTTACATTTTAAATGTGTATGCCTTAAAATTTAAAATAGGAATGTGAAATTCTCCTAAGGTATAAGATGATCAAGTTTAGCTACTTAGATAAATAGTATACAGGTTAACACCCTTATTTCACACTATAACAATATGTAGTCCACTACTTTTAAAATACGGAGAAATATCTCTTGCAGTGTTTTCTATCGTGACCGTTCCTTGTGACTTTGCCTCCTAATCTTCTTGTCCTGCCCGGAGCTGCTGGCACTCAGCTGCGGGCCTTTTACTTTTAATGTGCCCCCTGTAAGAATTAAACACAACTATGCAGCGGTGGTTTGGAATATGATGATTTCCTTTGTAGCAAATCTCAGTTACTGGCTTCTGGACCTACCTGATCAGTCACTCTGTCCTCAATGAGGAAACTCAAAGTCATTCTGCACCACATCTGTATAAAGTACTGATGATAGATGTTGAGATTTCCATTGTTTTAGGATAGCTGTACGCTTTGTTTTCTCTTTCCATAATGTCTGAAAGATACTATGAATTACAGCACTGTAGTGGCCCGTAGCTGCTGGAATTTGAGTGGTTTTGAAGGCACAAAAGGGTTTGATGACTGTTCCCTTCTCATTCAGCAGTTATTTGTCTACCATACCCACCTATGAAGATGTGCAGTTCCAAACTGAAAATTTGTGATGACAGTAGGGCATGAGCTGCAAACAGAGAGGACGTGTTCTGCTTTCATGAGGATTGATTCAAACAGGTCACCTTATGGTGGAGAAACCACAACCTAAAGCCATTCATCAGAGTGCAACAGGCGTGGAAGATTATTGCAAACTGATGCGGGAAGGGAAGTGGAACTGAACTGCTGGCTGTGGACAGAATTTTAGATTTTGGCTCAACTTTCCGCTGTAAGGGATTGCGATAGTAAGATGTGGAAGTCATAGAAGACTTGATGCCTGTTTTGGTATGGTCACTGCTTCCAGAACCGTGGGCACATTTGTAGCCAATTGATTATTGCAAGGAGATTTTCTGGAATGCCACAGATTAACTATTTTTAATTACCTCACCTATATATCTCATCTGTTAGTGGTTTTGAGAACAGGAATATTCCCAGCAGAGAAACATGGTATCATTTTCTTGTCTATCATGGGTAATCAGTAACTGGGTTTGATTAGACTTTTTTGAAGACATAGACCTCAAATTTCACAGATCTTATGAGGTACCACTGGCTATGGGCAGCACTGAAGTCTCAGATTTTTACCTGGGTGTCATGTATAATACTTGCTACAAATAAAAATGCTGCTTAGAAGTTTTTTCTGCTATAATACCAAAGTCTCAGAGGCCAAGAATTAGACTGCCTGCATTTTTTCCATTTTAATTAAACAGATGTAATATCTTGCTCAGAGAATTATTATGGACAGTGTGCCCAGTATAGGATGAGTGTTTTCTACAGGGACACTGATTTAATATCATTCACGGGGAGTTTTGATCCACATCTATAAAGGCAATGGGTAAGGAAATGGAGAAAAATCAAATGCAGATGAGAAAATGGAATGTTATATATGGTAAAATAAAGAAACAGACATTGGCCTAATGACATCCAAGAAACACTTCTAACCAAGCTCCAGGATTCCAGAGTGTTAATCTCATTAGTTTCATATTATTATTCAACTCGCAGCTCCTGGACCCTTATGGAATCACAGAAATTCATATCAGATACTGAATCAGATTAGGAATGTAAATTAACTATTGAAAAAGAGCTCCAGTTTCTTATTTGAACTCAGATTTACTGTACTGAATTACTGACTCGCCAAATTCTGTTTTGAACTGTCATGCTGCTGAAGTAGTCCAGGTTTTTCCATAAAACCTGAAGATGTATTTATTTTCAGCAGGAATTCTATTCCTGCTGTGGAATCCATTCCTGCCAGTGGAATCCCAGTAGTTTTGGCTAATTGTAATATAGCTGTAAATACGTGATTTCCATGGAAATTAATTTAGTCACAGGAATTTTTGTCCTTTTTTTAATACTGGTGGCTTTGCTTAACGTGGTTGCCAAACACATGTATGGTTTAAAGAAAAACTTGATTAACATTAGAGTAGATATTTATGCTGAACTGCTCACTGTATGTACATATTGCTTTTCTGGATGGAGCAGGAACTGCTTGACTGTCTCTCTTGGAATTCTGCTGTTAGCAGATAAGGAAGAACCTCCTTTAGCTCAAACAAGACGTGTGCTGTTGAATCTTGCCCTGTTAGACCCTAGCGGTAATAAGTTCATAGCAACACCTTAATGCAATACTTCTTTTAAGTTTTAATCAAATCGTTCCTTAGTCTGTGCAAATTGCCATTAGGTTTATTTATGTTTAAAATACTTTTTTTTTGTAATAGTATTATGGGGTGGGATAGTGTTTATATGCTATTTCCAGATCCAAACTTGTACAGACAGTTTTAGTACTAACCCTATATTTTAAACTTTTCGTGTGTTGCTTTTTCTTTTCCCATATGAGATTGACAGTATTCAAGTTACCTGGTGTTTTTCTTTGTTGGTTTTGGGTTTTTTTTTTTTCTGTTGCCGATGAATTCAGTCTTTACGTAGTTTTTACCTAGAAATGTCTTTGGTGTTTTTTGCGTTTATTTTGTGGGGTTTTGTGAGTTTTCTTTTCCTTTGGAAAAAAAAGTATGTGTCTATTTGAAAATGACATAAGCAAGGAATCCAGAGACAGTACTATTATGAAAGGCATCTAAGGACTAGAGGATACACAGTAGTAATATTACATTAATGTAATTCATTATTAACTTCACTAGACTTCAAAAGTTACTTACCCATGCTGCTGAACTGACTTAGATAGTCATATCAGCGTCTGATGCAACTTTATACTGTATTTTCAAAATACAGCATACAGACATTTCAAAGTACTACAGGAAATGTCAATTTGAAGTGTTTCATTAGCTACAAGGATGAGAAAACATCAAAATGGATGATAACCTTGATTCTTGGCATGCTGTTTAAGAAAAATCTAGTATTGATGTCAGAAAATCAGTTTTGACAATCCAGTGAAACAGTAGATGAAAGAAACGTAGATAAACTCATTTCTGCATATACCCAGTTCTAGTGTATGTTAGCCAAGCGTAACTCAGTTCGAATTTGCAGCTATCACTTTCCTTC
The DNA here is from genome assembly GCA_013400135.1 of Rhinoptilus africanus. Classification (NCBI taxonomy): domain Eukaryota; kingdom Metazoa; phylum Chordata; class Aves; order Charadriiformes; family Glareolidae; genus Rhinoptilus; species Rhinoptilus africanus. The sequence goes on along the minus strand of VXBO01001888.1, from coordinate 36,139 downwards.
CTTAAAGTGTTCTCACATGTTTATCATTTGTCTAGATTAACTGTGTTTCTGATGAATGCCTCTTTTATAATAAGAGCGGTCAGGCACTGCATTGTGAGTGATGTCATGCTGCTGACCTGCATAATGTCAATAAAATAAAATCCATGTTCTGAATGTGGTACCTTTTTACTACCTTCCTTAGGGGGCCAGGGTTGGTTTTTTTCGCTTGCTAGCTGATTGCTGAGGAAAGACTTCTGTTGAGATGTCTGCAAAGAGACGAAGGCCATTTCCCTATGTCATTTATTCTTAACTTAGAACTGAGAGTATTAGTGGTCTAATTATCCCTTCTAGGTAATTTACAGGAATGTAAAGGTACAGAATATAACAGAAACATATTACTAGATGTATAAATTATATTACACTTGTATTCAAGATCCGACTGCAACTGTTAGTAGCTTTTTAATATACGATTATGTAAGATTTTTATGTCATGCACAATTTTTTGTCTTTCTAGGTATGGCATGAACTGCCTCATCCAATTTGAGGATTTTGCTAATGCTAATGCATTCCGCCTCCTGCATAAGTACCGTAACAAGTACTGCACTTTCAATGACGACATTCAAGGTAACAGACTCTTTTTCTTCTGTTCACTCTTGTGATGCTTACAAGTCAGAAAAATGAGTCTTAATTGATGTATCAGAGAGAAAAAAATTTATCAGCTTTCCTGTGATATTTGAAGATGTTCAGTACAGGTCAACTTTTGCCTTGGATTTCCTCAGCATCGGTTTCTGGTGAGCTGTCTTCGCTCTTAACCTTTCCCCTTATGCTTTATTTAGATGTTCGCTCAACAGGGGTTTTTTTCCAATAGTTTAGTGTGTGAATGGCTTTTCCATAGAAATTATTAACTTCAGATCTTTGGGCAAATGTCAAAGCTGAAGCCTGCACTGTACTTCCCTCAATTTTTTTGTCACTGCAGTGACTACTCCTCCACTGTTCCTCCATGTGACAGAGCTTGCTTGATAAATATCAAACTGTACTTCGGCTCTTCAACTGGCAACTCAGTTAAATATCCTTCTAATTTCTCTTGCAGTCTCAGGGCTGCGTTCAATTTTAGAGGAAAATTATCCCCCTGACTCTGCTTTCCCAACTGAATCATTTGTAGCAGCTGGCAAAAGGAAAAAGTCTAGGATAGGAAACATCAGCAAGGGGAGTTCCCCCAGTGCTCAGTCTACATGGGCATCTTGTCCCTTCCCTCCTGAGAAGAAAGACAAGCAGGGCTGAAGTGGTGGATGCTGCTACTTGGGTTGCCTTACTTCCTGTCAGGAAAAGAGCACTGGAAAAAAACTTTCTCTAAGGCAGTAAGTGCACTGGCTCCCATCCTTGTGAGGAGGCTGAAGTCAGATGAACTGCTGGAGACAGGTACCCAAGGAGGGCCCTGGGCACCCAGCTGCCTCTTACCCTCTCAGTTTCCTTGGGTGGATGGAGGTCCTCATCAGTGACAGGATCAAAAATGAGAGTTTATCTGTCTTCGTTTCTAACAGTTTGCAGTGACACTCAAGGCCAAGCATTAGGAAGTTGAGTTTTCCAGAAGTCATTCTTGAGACCTAGGTCTTATTTCAGGGACTCAGCGCCTGGCGGTGAATTCATCCCTGATGTTAGGGATTTGGCTAGCCACATGAACTATGTTTCTGTTACAAACCTGCCTGAGTTTTACTCCCACAGCTGAAACAGATTAGGGAGGACAAACTCCCAGCTGGGAAATAAACCAATTATAAAATGTCATTTCCCTTTGTAAGAAGCACGATGCTTCTTACCCTTCAGGGTCTGAGTGTAGCCATGGCTACGACAGTCCAATACAGCAGACCAAACAGCATCTAGAAGTTTCCCTAGTTGTTCAGAGACCCAGCTCCCGCAGGAAATTCTCTTTCCTTGCAGGACGAAGGTCCTTACCCAGAATCAGAAAGAGGCTCAACTAAAACATAGTTTCAAAGAAATGGTAGGGAAGCTTTTCAGGAAAAGTGTACCAAATACAGGTAAACTACGCTGAGAAAGTCTTCTGGGTCTACAGATGCATTTTGAAACTACTGTATTCTCTCTCATGCACCTTGGAGGGAGGTATCTTGATGTTCAAAACTGTTGGAACGTATCTGGCTTTTGGCTGAGTGCTGTAGCAGTTATCAGTCTTTCTTAGAAGTGCAGCCACGCACGGTCTTTTAATTTATTCAGTTTCTGCAGTCTAATTTGTGTTTGTGGGTCTTTTGATATTTTCATAAATGATGTCTAGGACTTTTGGGTGATCCCCATCCTTAATGCTTTTGTAGCTTCCAAAAGGTAGAAGCAAATGCATTTAGTCTGCTCCTATTTCTGTCTTTTGTCATCATATCCCCATGAATACCTTCAGTATTTTTTTTTTTGTAGGATGTCATCTACCCCTATAATGTGTCAGGGGAACAACAACAGCCCAAATACAGATCCCGTGATCTTTTCTCCCTCTTTTTATTCCAGCTTTATAAACCCCAAAGATATTTCATCTGGCAACTTTGATAAGGATAGATGGTGCTAACTTCTTTAGCAATCCTTAGAGATTTTTAGTTTCCAAATAGCATGATTTTTTCCAGGCGACTTGAGAGTGGCCTTCTCTGTGTGCAAGTTGTATTTTCTACCCCTAGAGCAGTGAAGCTGACAAGTAGGGTCAGGCCAATAAAAGCAAACAAACAAACATTCCATCTTCTGAAGACAGTGCTTACATGATATTTTAAACATAGTTCCTCCTAGTCCAAATATTTGTCAAGCCAAAGCTACTTTAATGATAGAAAGAAATGTTTAATATATTTCATGAAAGGGCTTGAGGCTTTTTTCACTGCCATGGGATATCCAGACAAAGGATTCCCATATATCGTAGTGATGCAATGAGGACCTTTAAGTACTTCAAATCTAAAAAAACTAATATATGATCCTGACTCCTGCCAGACACTATAAAAGGTACAGAAAATAATGCAAGCTGAATACCCATTTGCAAGTAGTAACTTGGACAAATGCTGTTGCTTTCTGTTACCTCACAGCTATTTGCAGGGTGTCAGCGTGCCCCTCACTGACGCCGCTGCAGAACATTTGGAAAAAAGTGTCTGCCAAAACACTGATCTTATAAAACCACTAAAGACTGGCCAGTAAGGGTCACCTATAGATATATTTAAGAATCTCTGGAAACAGTTTTGTCTCTATTCCTGCTACAGCCCAGTCACATCCTTGACTCTGGAAAAAGCTTTGTAACCTTTTCTACGTGCCCTCTCTGTACTCAAGGAATTGGGAACAAGGGCGAACAGAATGCTGACCGACTGCTATAAGTCTGTATTGGAGTAATAAAATTGCTCTTATTTTATCATTCTAGAATGCATCTTGGGTTTTGGATGGGTGGTTAATTTTTTCCCTCTGCGATTATGATAATTTCTTCATATTAATATTTTCAAAATATTTTTTTACAAACACAATAATAATGTTACTTTAGGGAGAAAATTCTTGGATTCTTGTTTGTTTTTATTCTGACCACAAATCAGCTTGCCTCTTCCCCCCAAAACATACAGAATATGATTTTTGGAAATGAAAATCAGTGAAAGCCTTGGGTTGAAACCAAATACTTGTATCTAGTTCTCTCTAGCTACTAGAGGGCATTTTCCAAAATTGAGGGGGTTTTGATCATAGTTTCCTATATGTGAGAAATGTTAATTAATGTTATAATGTCAAGCTCCACAACATTTAGAAACACCTGAATTAGATTAGGTTGCTAGCTTTGCTCATTTCCAATATTTTTAGGAAGGAGGACTCACAAGCACAGAGTGGAATTTTCCTTAAGATATGAGATGTGGGGGTTTTTTTTCTCTCCAACCCCCACCTGGGGCTGGACCAATGCCAGAAGAAGAACTGGGGCTTGTGTTGCCAAACAAAGCTGTTTATCAGGGTGGAAGATGTTCTCCGCTTGATCACCCCTGGAAGGAGGCAGGGTTGGGATTCACGCTTTAGAGGACTGAGAATCTCCTTGGAGAAACTAACCTATTCCCTTCCCTGCTGTGGTGATGTTGAACAAATCTTTTAAGATTGGTTAAAGAAGAAGTCCTAAAGTACAAGTCCAGGATTGCAGGGTCTAAAATCCCGCTCACGGGTGGGATCGGCTTGGGCCATACCCACTGCTCCTCGTCGAAGCCATCTGGGGCAGAGCAGGGTGCCGTAGCGCTCCCTTTCCACACCCATCTGGGTTTTGGTGTGTCTGTTGAAAGAATTTTTGCTACTTGAGCACAGTCAGTGGCTTAAGGCAAGTTTGCACATCTTTTGAGCGCTGCGTTTGTTTTTGTGGGTTTTTCAGCGCTTACCATGTGGTAGCTGGTTGTTGTAGTCATTGCTGACGTGGATAAATTTGCAATAGTGGCATAAACTTTTCTAGCCTTGCTGCCTCTATGCAAGTCAATTATTTCAACTGTTTTGACTTTTTCCCCAACCCTGTACTTCAAAATTGTCACAATCGACAGTGACCAACTTCTGCAGTATAAGCCAATCTACATAAAACGTGTTTCTCTATGCAGTATAATACTGTTTTTATTCTAGTGTTCTAGCTCTGTTTCACTGTGCCCACAGTTGCAATGCTTTCCCTCCTTATGGACACAGAGCCTGTATTTTATGCCAACAAAAATATTTACACGGAGAGATTGCACTGGATTGGAATTAACTTCGGTATCCATCATGACCTTAGATGTCATTAGTTTTTAACAGCTGTGCTGTTTAATTGCAGCAAAAATTTATGAAAAGAAACAGACCTAAAATAAAAATGTAGAGCACATATGATTTAAGATTATTATTCCATCTTATGTGTGTGGTTTGATTTAAACTATATGCTAAATGTTCAGCAGACTGCTATTTGAATAATTAGGAAAATTATACCTGGAAGTTATGTTATGACCAATTTACTGTTAAGTTAGTGCAGGTCTCAGAAACTGGAATTTCTCTGTCATAAGCATTCTCCTTTTTAAAATTTAATTCTTTTTAACATTAACATCAGAAATGATACATTTGGTACCTGGAAATTCCAGTTCTTGAAATCCAATTGTAAAGAAGGTTTGAGGCTGTGATGGGTGTGGGCCTTCCAATTCACCCTCTGACCAAGAATTTGAAAAATGCAAAGTTGAATGACATGTAATAGCTTATATGTTGACATCATATATCTCAAATTCTGATATTATGTTCAAACTGTAGAAAACCTCTTTCATAATATGAAATGACATTTTGTTCCAAGTGAAACAGACACTAGGATTTTAAAAATAAAATAATAAAAAAAATCCTATTAAGACATATGCTTTAGGGTTACGTGAAGTATATTTTTCTTCTAGCATATTCAGGATATCACTTCTCTGTTATTCAGTGGTAAATTTACACTGAAATCAGTATGCCTTCAAGTAAATCCCCCACTGTAGCTTTTGTATGCTTTTCCATGTGTATAGACTAGTACGTGTATGTACAAGTATTCTTCTGCTTCATTTTTTGCTCATTATGGGTTAAAAAAAGAAATCCATTCTTGCCACGTTCCTGGGCTCCAGGTGGCACTGCTTGAGCAGAGGGGTTGTACCAGAGGACCTCCCAGCCAGAGCCACCCTGTGCTTCTGGGACTCTCTATCCCTTTTCAAATATCCCAAGTGGCTGCTGTTTTACAAAGGCTCCATTTCTCCTTCACTGGAGCCTTTCCCCCTCTTCACGCTGCCCGCCTGCTGCAGAGCAGGGCACAGCGCATACAGGGCTTCGAAAAGCCACTCCATGGCAAGGAGAAGGAGCTCCCACCTCTCCAGAGAAGGTCCTTTTGAACCACCCCCAGCCATAGCATTTGCCTAACTAGCAAATGAGATGACACCTTTTAGGTAGGATCTTTACTCTCACCGGTTTTCCCCAGTAAGCGTAGGAGAGGGGAATGGGTTTATTTTTTTTCCCTGGCACTCTCTGCAGTGTTATTTGGAAGACTAGTCATCTTAACATGTGATTTCTATTATGCTGTGTGTTCAGAAATATGAATTTTACTTTTACCGCTTCCTAATCTTTTAGTCCAGAATGAATAGCTCAGATTTTAGGATGTGCTGCAGAAATTCCTCCTGTCTTCTTATTTGCTAGCTTTTTAAGATGAGGTAGAGAAAATGACATAAAGGAACTACTAATACTTGATTACAAGTTTTATTTTTTGAAACTTTAAAGAATGAAAAATGCTTCAGTGCCATAAGCCATTTCTTGCTAATTTTAATTAAACTACATCCAATAAAAATTAACTTCTTATTCATCATGTTTTGGGTCTGGTTTTGCCCATTTTTTTTCTTTAATTGATGCATCTGCTGAAAGAAGTCTCTGTGCTCCAAAGCATCTATAATGTGCCAACCCCAAAAGGCCATGGTCTCTAGGATTTCCTTTGACATTTTCATACTCAGTTGTACAGTTTAAAGTAATAAGAAAGACTAAAGAATCTTGGACAGAAACCGAAGACTTGATAAAGAATAGTGTACTTTGAAATTTCATATCTACCATAATTTTACAAGATACAACTCACCTTCCTAGAAAACTATAACAAAATGTTTTCTGTCACAGCAGCTGACACTGCTTTAGAAAAATATCCTTTGTTAAACTTGCTTTGGCTATTCTTCCAGAAATTTTGGGAGGGCAGAATCAGTTTTCAAAATTATATCCGTGAACAATATCTATCTTATTCTGCACACAAGGGTTTTAACCCATGCTCTGTGGGAGACAGAGGTGAAGCCATTTCTCTCCTTCCTATAGCGATGACAGTCGGAAAAGACGAGAAATTCTGTTTCTGCTTCGTAATGTCCGCAAGAAGTGGTTAGGCTTTGGCAGATGGATGTGAATTGCATTTTGATTCTTTTTGAAAACTCAAGTCAGTATTCAGGGTGAAATTTAAGGTCATGCCGACAGCCAGGGCAGTTCCGGTTAAACAGATCTGCTATTCACGCCGACGGTCTCCCCCTTTCAATAGGAAGGAATAAGGGAAGCTGCTGACGAGGAGTGATGACAGCCGCTGCCAGCAGCAGTGATAGCGGGTTCAGTAATCTAATAAACTGGGTTATTATGCTTTTTAGAGTCAAATGGCTGAATAAAACCCATGTGGAGGCCTTTTAAAATACCATTTTTAGAGCAGCTCTGTGCAAATCATGATTCATGAGAAATGCGATATTTAAACCTCTATATATTGCTATTATAATCTTTGTTCTGAATCACCCTCATAATGAACATATAGGTAATTATAACTCACATCCCATGTAAATAATCAATGCAAAATGTTACTGACATTTAAGGTAGTGGTTTTTTCATATTCCGTATCTCTCTTCTTTGTCCTTAAAACAGAAGATGGTATTGTAATAGAGTTCGGAAAAGTATCCCAACTAGTCATACATAATCCTAGTCTGTTTTTCTGGCTGACAAACTTTGCAGCGTTTCACTTTTGTCTCCATTAGTAGAAAGCAGCTTGAAGAGCAGCTTTCCCGACCGACTACGTTCTCTGATGAAGGCAGGGTGCTGTGATGGCCCCAACTTCTGGTGTCAGGGGCTGGAAGCAGGACCTTACAGTGCTCCAGCTCAGCTTTCCTTTTCAGGAGGCCAGATCAGTGGTTTTAGGAATAAGCCATGTTATGTAGGCTTCCTCCTCCCCAACAAGCACAGCTGTGTAATATAAAATAGAAGAAAGAATTTGGCATCCAACAAGAGGATGGGATTTTTTTTTTTTTTATTGCCGGTTATGAGGATTGTTTGGTAGAGTACCAAGGGAACCTGAGATAGTGGTCTGACTTCTCTCTTTTGCCGTTTTTGGTCTTTGCCAATTTGGCACTCGCCAGAGGAAGACTCGATTTCATCTGGGAAAGAAACAAGCTAGCTCTCGGATGCTGTGGGGTGGAAGTGTCTCAGCCTGATGGTTCCCAAAGCCATGCCTCAGAGTTCTTTAGATTTTTTTTTAGAAATGAGGGAGAGGAGAGTAAATGATCTCAGCTCTCAGAACAAGTCAATAAAATGACTAAATAACTAAAAATGATGAAGTTGTATGGTCTAAACATTAAGTGGGCTGAGTACAAGATGTCCTGTATTTCTGATGATTGAAGGGAAAAGTCATAAAAGCATGTAACACAGTTTTTAGTTCTAAAGACACGTGTTTTTGAATTATTCAGGTGGATTTACTTCAAAAAGTGATTTTGTAAGGGACTTTCTAACTTTAAAACGTATTCTTAAATTTTAATAATGGTTACATTATATTTTTGAAAAAGTAACCATTCATGAAACTCAGATGATCTTACCTTCAAATCACAGATTCAAACCCAGCCTTTAGCAGCTAAATGATATCTTTTAAGGAGAGGTTTACCCAGTAACAGGCTTTTTACTCCTATTCTTTTAGTTCCTTAGCTACACGTATTTGAAACTTAATGGCCCTGTGTGCCTGCAGTATGAATACCTGTATTGAGCATCTCCTTGAGTTTACTGTCAAGATTACTGCTATCCCAGCCTTAAATTTCTCCTTGCTTATGGGAAAGTAGGCTTGTGAGCCCTTCAGGGGGGCTGCACGTTGAGGGCAGATGTCCAATGTGCAGATTCTGGGCCAAGTGCTTTTGGAGGGCTGGTCATACCTATTTTACACTTTTCCTGAAGGAAAAAATCAGTAGTGATGTGAATTCTCCTTTCAAAAGCACCAGCTGGCTTATAGGCAATTGCAGTTAGGACTGTGGAGATCAGGAACAGAATCGTAGGAGACAGCAGATCTCCTTTTTGCAAGTTCTTGCAGGCTTCTCAAAATCATTTACAGCCTGATCTTTGGTTTGCTTGGGTCTGTCAATGGCAGCTGCTGTCTGGTGGAGGAAGAATTTGGTTCTTATTCCCAGAACTGAACAAGGGGGACATCTCAGGGCCCATATTTGTCTCCCTGTGGTTCCGCTCTCTCTGAATCAGATAGGCATCATAAATCAAAGACTGCTGAAACCCGTATTTCTACTTTCAGTACCTAATTGCTAGTGACTGATAGAGCTTTTTCAGTCCTTCTGAGATCAATGCAGTCTGCTATCGGCTCTTTGGAATCTCCTCTAAAAAGACACATTAAGTACAACTTTTCTGCTGGCATCATGTACCTCACTACCATATTCCTGTCCACAGGATGTCTATGGGTTCTGTGAACTTGATGAAAACTGATGCACTTTCTTGGAGTTTTTCATCTGGTACTTAATGGATCCAAGTTCCTTGCAGGAATAAGGAGTAGCTTGTCATTGGATCAGAAGAGCCAGGTGTCGGGTCCTGGTAACTAAATACAACTTTCTCCAGCACGACAGAAGCTGACAGCTAGAGTTGGCAGTGCTAACGATTGAGCTGCAGTGTTATGTATAGGTTTGGGTGCTGCAATTCAAGAAAGATAAGAAACAAATGGATAAAGTCCAGAGCAGAGAAATGCGTGTTAAGTGTTTTAGAAAACATAACTTTCTGAAAGAGTGGAATAACTGGGATTGTTCCATGTAAGAAAAGCCGGTTGGGACACCATTGGTCTTCAAATATAATACATGTCTTGTTGCAAAGAGAGAAGAACAGATTTTCCAGTGGTAGATAAGACAAGAGGCCAAAACAGAAGAAAAAAAAACATTTAGATTTGAAATTTTCAACAAAATGTATATTGAAGCACTGGAATATCTTGCTGGGGAGATCATAGGAGTATTTGAAAGATGATGTTTGGAAGAAGTTAGACAAAGTTCTGTCAGAAATTGGAGGTATGGTTGATCCTGCTATTGTGAATAGGATTGGGTTAGATGCCTGCTTGAGATCCCTTTATTGCCCTACTTTTTATTAATAGATGTTTCTCACGATGAGGACCAAAATCTTTCTATTCAAAGACAGACGGGTATATTCTTTGTGTTTCTGATTTGGAGAAGAAAGGCCCCCACAGGCTAAATCACAAAACTACATGTTAGCCTTTTTCCCTGTGTGATATAACTCAAAGACAGATTTAAAAAGCACTTCCAATATTTTTAGATGCTAGTAAGCTGGAAGCCCTTTCACAGGGAACTGGAGTCCTGAGGGCTTTCAGATGCAGTAGGACAGTCAGTGTCTTAAATAAGCTGGCCTTATTCTTTCAGCTAGCTTCACTTCTCTGTAAATGTTCACAGCATGCTCTTCTACTCTGACAACCTCCTCTTAAGAAATAAACTTTTATTTTAGTCCTTACTGTATTTGAAGTATATCTATTTGAAGAATGAGACCAGTATCTTAATTTTCAGTATCTGGAGACCTTCAAAATACTTCTGTCTGGGCTCTTGCACACTTTCCTTCTGAAAAAGGTCATAACCAGAATATTTTGTAGTATTTTGAATGCGCCAGCCATTAGAATTAATCAATTATATTTTATTTAATGTTATTCTGAAGATATTCCCACTTACATTTAACTTCCATTAGAATAAAGTAGAGCAAACTCCAGTTCCACAGAACTTTTTGTTACTACCCTAACTACTTGTATCTTTTAGCTGAAAGATGCTGTGGGATTATTAAAAATGTAATGCTCTGCAATTATTTCCAGAATAACCAAATATATTCATTTTTCTATTTTAGGAACTGCATCTGTGGCTGTTGCAGGTCTTCTTGCAGCTTTGCGTATCACCAAGAACAGGTTATCAGATCACACGGTGTTGTTCCAGGGAGCTGGAGAGGTCTGTATTTTTATACATCAGGAAAATTTGTAATTTGAACATTTTTCTTAATATTTAATCAAATTACATGTATCTAGTTAACAAGAGCATTAAATGGGTAGAATGATCACTAAGGCCTAATGAAAGTTGGTTCTTAATTCAAATGTAAACGTACAGAAAAAACTCTGATCACCTGGTCAAGCCTCATATTTTTCATAAGCCATTTTGCGGAGATCTCTTCTCTTCCTAAAACTTCAGGTTTTAGTTTTTCAACTATAAATTATCAAACTGCTTTCAATAAAAACAAACAAAACTTTTTGGAAAGATGAGGAAAATGTATCAGGCCACCAAAGAGAAATGAAGTAAAATGTATTTACCACAGTCAGTGTTATTTAGTAAGAAGCACTGCCCCCTTGATTTTTTTTCTGGCATTAAATATAGTGTTTCAGTATTCTGCATGTAAAGATCATCCATTTCTGAAGATTTTCATGCACATCATTTTTTGTAATAATTTTTCAATATAAATTTCTAAGCCACTGACACACAAGTGAAGGTTGTACTTATCTACAGTGTGGCTAGCTGTCATCTCTTGTATGAAGTACACAACCCCCTGCAAGCTTCTGAAAAACATTATTCATCGTCTCCAAACCCCTCTCTAGGTGCAATATACTAATCCAGCTTTATGTAGTCCAGATATTTTTAATTTGATTCAATATTTGGTGCTACTGAGATCAGGTCTGTAGTTTTCAGGATGACTTGGATCCGTGTCTGGCATGTCAGTGCCTTCGTACATCAAGACTGTCCGTCTCTCTGAAGTTCCCTCCCCTGGTTTTGCGTCGTGTTCAACAGGCAGATGAATCCATGGTCTAATGTTTACCTTTTTTTGTTAGTGTTGTCAGTGTGCCTGTTGCTGTAAAGAGATATCATCTGCTGGTAGATGTCATCCCTGCTGTGGGAGCTTCTTCCTAATAGAACTACTTATTTCTTAACTAAAAAAGGGGAATCTCACTTGATTCTCAGTGAAACTGAATAATAAAGAACAAGAAATAGAATCAAACCCAAAAATATGTATATGGGTTGGTAATCAGAAATACGGAGTGGTCTGTTGGCTCATTTTGTTGCCTGTTTTTCAATCTGTACCTGTATGACGTTTGATCTGTGGATGAAATATTATAAAATCCAGTAAGAATGAGACATGTTTCAGCAAAATATTGATAAGTGACTTTTTCTCGCCCCTGCTTTCACTGGGAGCACAGCCAAGTCTAGAGTTACAAAACGATTTGATAGCAGGTAAAAGGAGACTTACGTTCTTGATGGACATTTTAAAAAAAGATAAGAGCAAAATGTCTTTTAGGACTACATTTCACTTTCTGGCATGCAGAGTGTGGTTTCTTCTGGTTTCAATTACAAAAAAAAAATCTAATGAACAAAATAAAATTTCAAAGAAGAAAGATTCTAAGATGTTTATGTGGAAGAAATGCTAGTTTTAGCATTTTTCCTTAGAGTTTAAACTTTTATTATGCTCTCCACACTGTAAATGCCATCTTAAGATTTATCTATATTATGATTTATCTATAAGATTTAAGATTTTTCTACACTACTTACCTACATTATAGTTTCTAATTACCAAATGGTAGCAACGGTTCACTAGTGTTTATGGAAAAAATAATGATTCAGTTTTATTTTTAAATAAAATTAAGAAACTTATCAAAAATAGTGGCTAGAGGAAACAAGTGAGCAGAGGATTTCTTTCATTTCTAGTTTTGCATGTTACTTCTCTTTCCTTCAGGCTGCACTTGGGATAGCAAACCTCATTGTTATGGCTATGGAAAAAGAAGGGGTACCTAAAGATGCAGCTGTCAAAAGGATATGGATGGTTGACTCAAAGGGACTAATAGTAAAGGTAATACAATTTTCTCATTTCTTTAAATATCATGATAGTTACTTGCAGTCTGTAAATAAAGGCAAGAACGTATTCTTTGTGAAAGCAACTACAGCAGTTCACGTCTCTTGACATAGCAAGCTATTTTTCTTTTCTAAAGTGAATTAAATGGATGACAGATTCCCACGTTACTTCCAGGGGGCATGATTATACTTGGGAGTTCCTGCTCTGTTACTGTTAGGGATGAGCACATACTGAACAGAATTTTTCAGCAGTTCATTAAAAAGGACATATGGAAAGAAATGTTCAACTTGTGAGCTTAATATTTCCCATGTTAATGCAACTATTATTTGTTAGCATAATCTTGCACAACGATGTATAGATACATTATACGGATAGCGTTCAAGGGTTTTTTTAAAAGGAGCAAAAATATTTTTGAAGATAATATTTTCCTGGTGTTGCAAGCATGTCATCCTTCTGCGAGAACTGAGATACATGGCATCAAATAGCTTCTCTGCACAGTGATATAGCTCATGTTGCAGATGTTGTGGTCTGCAGTGCTATCAACACCGGTCAGAATTTGAAGCTGCTGAGAGACTTCATCAGTCACCCTTACCTCATTCCTTCCATGTGCCAAAATAAAGAAACATATGAATTCCATGTGCCAGAATAAAGAAACTGGTATGTTTTAAAAGGTGGTTATGTATTTAATAGTTTGTGAGCTACTTGAAAGAAAGGGATGAGAGGCCAGTTGGCTTTGCTTTTTCGCCTTGGCTGTTGGTTAGCAGTGTCTGTGGTCATCTGTGGTGGTACTGTGCTCTTGCGCAGTTCTTTAGCTGTCTAATATTTAGGATATTTTGCATCAGGAGCACACGTTCTGCAGTCGGTATCTGTATTGGTTTACTGAACAGCATGGCAGCACTTTTCACCCATGCTTTTAAAGTAAAAAGAGTAGGATCATAGACTTTGAGATGGGAAAGAGTTACTGAAGTCATCTTGGACATCCCTTGCCAGAAAGCACAAAAGTAGCCTGATCAGGTACAGAAGATAGTTGGTATTTGCTACTATCTAAGAAAGAGATTTTTTTTTTCTGATTTTTTCCTGTTTATTTGTTTTAATGAGTCCTTTTGGTTTTCATCTAATAATCTTAAAGTGCTTTTGCATCCAAACACAGAGGACTGAAGGCCTGTTTATCTTCTGTAGCTGTTGAAACCTAGATGTTGCCTAAGCAGGATGGTCTGTTGAAAAATTTCCTGCACCGTAGAGACTGGGATTATCAAATAATACAATTGAACTAAAATCACCTGGTGGTGGTGGTAAGAAAACAAACTGACAGGGACAGTAGTATAGGAACTTTACAATCCTAAAGCAGTAAAACAGATCTCAGCTGCGTGTCCGTCCAGCCGAGGTGGTTAACCAGCCTTTCTTCTCCCCTGCTCGTTTCATCTTCCTGCTTCTTTTACACCTCCCGCTGCTAATTTGCTAGTCAGCTGAGAAGCTGGGTTGTTGCTCTTGGTACACAGTGACTAATTCTTTTCAAACTTTCTAAATTTTTAGTGACTCGGTGACTCTATTCTTTCCTCACCACCTTCTAGCTTCAGCACCCTCAAGCAGTGCCAAAACCAATCAGCATCTCACACAGCCTCTAACTTCGTTTCCTCTGCTGATTCTTCTTGGTGGGACTTTAATTTGGGTTTTGTCCAGAAAGCAGTCCACTGAATTTCATGTCCTGCCCAGAGTATATTTGCGAACTGCTCATGATAGCCAGACATAACAGCTGTCTGAGATAGATTAGGGCTCAATTTGTGGCCAGATGTTGATGCAAGCAGCGGGAGTGGATGGTGCACATTTCAGGTCGTTGCTGGTGTTCCTGGAAGACCTGGGAGTACCAGTCTCCCTGTCTGGCTGTCCTGGGGTGCGGGGGCTTGAGACTGGGTGGGTGCTTACTGCTGTGCTGTGTTTGAGTGCAGAGCCTGCTGGACCTAGAAGCTGGAGATAAGGAAATCCATCCTTGGTCTATGGCTCTGCAAGCCCACTTTTGCCTTTCTTCTGCAGCTAAGTGTTCCCCCTGAAAAGTAAAAAAAAATTTAAAATGCTCCCCCCCCCCAAAAGAAAAAAAAAAGTGTAACATAAGCCTCTTGTTGCTTATGATTTAACTGCTGGGAAATCATACATACACGAGTAAATAATTAAGCTATTCCTGGTTCTTTTTTGTGGCCTGAGAGAGAATGCTGTGCTTTAGGTCAACTTAGGAAATTATTGTGGCTTTAGATGGTTGCAGAAAAGTGCTGCAAGACTAGAAGGACTTTCCAAAATCTTAGAAGTGAGATAAGAGGAGGAAAATGAGGAAAATCTGTGAGAAAACTGTACAGTGGGAAGGACTCTATTGTTAGACACCTTTTCATTATTGCAAAGATAAGATTTGCCAAGCCACTGCTTAGATTACCAGTTAACCAACTTTTGCATAAACTAAACCAACTTTTATTTCTTACTACTAAGGAGGTGTTTCAACATAAACCGGTTAAACAGGAGTCCCTTAAAATTTGCCCCATCAAAAACTGCCTGATCAAAAGAGTTTTACTTGAAGCAGGGAGACCTTTTCAGTCCTAGAAATACTCTGATCTGTTGCTTTAGCAGTATGAGAAATAATAGACTCTCTGAAGACTCAGCAATTACTTTGTCCAACTAAACTAATTTTTACATCATTTTTATTCTATGCTGTCCTTTGATCATTATTTTTGCAATGCCTGATTATAGATTTAAGCATTGTTTCTCCTTTCATCTGCTTTCTATAGTATTTCAACCAGTGCAAAGCAAAGAAAAGTAACCTTGGAACTTTTATTGACCTGACCGCAAACAATTTCCACCTTTTTCTTCTTCCCCCACCCCCAAAAGCTGCCACGAAGTCACTTATCAGACTTCTGTAGTTCATTTTTCCTTTGTGGTTTTTTAATTGTTCAAGTGCAGCTGTGTTTTCATTTTCCTGTTAATATTTTTTTTCTTTTCCCCTGGAAACCATCTTTTTTCATTAAACCAAGTTTGATGACCAAGTTTTTTGCTATGTTGTGGTGAAAGAGCTGGCGATGAAGGCTTGTTATATTGCCTATAGTGCTCTCGATTTCGTTCTAGAGACTTTATGATGTTGTTCATACACTTTTGCAGTTGTTGAGGTATCTTTTTAATCTGTTCAGTGTGCTTTCACCTTTTGAAACTTTTTTTTTCCAAAGGTGTGGATGAGGAAGGGTTGCAGATCATAATATCATTGGAATTTAGCCACTTGAACTATATAACTTTACTCTTTGAAACAGATATGAAACGAACCCCTTGAAATGCCCTCTTAAGTATCCCAGTGCATTCAGATGGAAGTTTTAATATTTAATTAAAAGATACCTTTAAAGTTGCTGTTGCACTCTTGTGTCCTTGGAGATTAGGCATAAGCAGTTTGCACTCATCTTTAATTCTGAATTTCTAAATTCTGTCGAATGATCACATTCTGTCTGCTTAATGAATAGATATTTACCTACATGAACACTTTCTGGGCTTTCTAGTTCAGCACAGTAATACTTGTGTGTAATCAAGTGCTTTGTATTTTAAATGTCCATTAGATGAGTGGTCTTAACCCCTGTAAGACTTCAGATCATCTGAGTGAAGCCCAAACTGAATGGCAAGGACAAGAATATCAGCGGGGTCTGATAGCTGGAGGCCTTAGAATATCAATCTTTTTAAAAGAAGGACTGCTATAGACACAAGAAGTTTACCAATTTATGTGGTCCTAAATAATTAGAATCCGTAGATATCCTGTAGATAATCCTCTAAAATGTTTTCCTTTTCCCCCATTTGAATATCCTGGGCAATCATATTTAGAAAAGGTCCTCACAACCAATTAACTGGCAATGGGTATGACCCTTACTGAAGTTCATGGTTTGGTCAAGGCTGGATACGTACATAGTTCAACCTTTGCTTAGAGAACGATGGAAGAGAAGGACATTTGGGACCGATAGCAGAATTTCAGTGCCGTATGGCTGTGGTCGCTCCTATTATTGTCAGCAGAGCTCGTGTAATACATGAAAGAGCCTTTAGAGCTCTCAATCAAGTATCTTAATATTGAACTGAATTCCATCCTGACTGTCTGATTGTTACTGAATTTTCTTATTTTTTGAGCAATAATCACCTTTTAAAAAAAACCCAAACAGTTTGGATTTTGTTCTACATACTAATTTGATAATGGTTTTAATGTTAACTTGTACATACCACTTAATATTATGTCTGCCTCTTCTGCTAACTTTTAATTATTTCTAGCTTTCTTTTTGTCAAGTCAGTTATTCCTTTTACTTTTGTCCTTGAGCAGTTCATTTATGGCTGACTGCAACTGGTTATGACTTTTCTAGCCAAAAAACTGTTTGCATCTTAGCAAAGATGCAATGTCTTGGCTATCTCCAAGGTGTCGCAATCACTTAAAGCAGTTTCTGCCTTATTTTACTCATGTAAATCTCATCTCATACCAAGAGGTAATCCTTTTTGCTTTGTCAGTTACTCTGATGTCTGGGGAATTAATCTGTGCTGTTTCATCTTGCATTTATCTTGTTTTACATGAAGTATAAGTTTTGCAGAAAGGAAACATTAATTTGTCTGGGAACACTTGTAGCATTACTCATACTCAGCCAGTAATACATGAAAACAAGTGAGGACAGGGCAAAAGGATGATTGGTGGGGTGTGCTCAAGGAATACCCACATGATTTTCTCTTTTAGAGACACCAAGAAAAATTTGGGTGTTAAATTTGTTAGCATGCAAGTGTTTGCTCTTTGACAGCCTGTACATTAGATGTAGTGATGAGATGGTGACCTAATTTGGATGGTTTATGGTTTCTTTTGTTTGCGTGCCGTTATTGAAATGAATGATTGTTTTACTTCATTTTGTTTCTGTTGTTCTGTGGGTTCCTGACTCGCTCTGCTTCTCTGATCTTATCTCCTTGAGATAGTAGTCTTTCTAGATTTTGTCCTGCCTGTTAACCATGTCTGCTTATTTACACGTGTGCTTGTTTACATGGAAAGGGTATTTTATAAATTTTACAGGACTTAAATAAACAGCCCTAATCTTCCAACAATGTGTTTTTATTAAAGTCAGCACCAGAATTACATTTCTTACCTCAATCATATGCTTTACTGCCAACAATTATGACATTATCTCCTCAAAATGTTGTGTTTTTTCATGCAGTTGGCAACTGTTTATCAATTCTGTGTCCAAGTTGCCTTGTCTGGTTTTAACCTTCTCTCTTCACTTTCAGATCTTAGGTGATGGGCCTGATCAGGAGGCACAGTCACTTTATAATTAGGGCCTTGGTGTGGGGATTTGGAAGGGCTTGTAAGTCTCTGCTTTTTGGTTCCTAAACAGGGTGGCACAGGAGTGCCTGTCACCTGCAAGCCCTTGGGCTTCAGTAACCCCTGGACAGTTAGTCCGTATCCATACCTCCACCTTTCTTTTTTTTTTTTTTTGGTATTTTGGGACTCCTCGTAACTGATCCTCTGCCGGAGTTCTGTCTAGGGAGGGTGGGCTGGCCTGTCCCCTCCTAGCACACCCTGTGTGCCTCTCCTGACCCTCCCCTTTCATCCCTCTGGGGGACTCCCCAGAGAGGTCCCTCAGCTCCCAGAGCTCTCTACAGCCCCTGCCTTGAGCCCTGCAGATGGTTCATCAACAGCCTTTAGACCACGGATTTATTTGTGATGAAAGCCACGTAGAGATCATCTCCCGACAGGGAGATGTTTCCCCACCATCTCCCATGACTCCTAACCACATCCTTTTTTTCCCCTGCTTCCTTGATGCTGTAACAGCTGCTTTTTTTGTTTGTTTGTTTGTTTTCCTCTTAACTCTGCAATAAGGAACTTACAGGGAACATGCAAATAAAACCAAAACATTTTGCAGTTGGAAATACTCAACTTACTAATGGACTGCTTTGCTTTTTGGTCTACAGTTCTCATGTCTTTTGTGGTTCTCGTGTCTTTAGTATTTCAGAACCTCAGATGAGTTTATTAATTTATCTGTGCGCTGTTCTCTGTTCTCTTGTTTAAATGAGCTGCAGTTGACACAGTTAAATGGAAGCAAGTGTTTATATAAATAGATTTGTGCCTCCCTGGTTGTGAGACGGGACGAGTGCCAGCGCCGCCTCTAATGTGGGACAGTGCAGTCATCAGGGTGCTCTGGCTTATTCTCAGCTGCCTCCCAGCTGATGGAAAGAGCAAATCTTGGAGAGCTTCCAGCCCTGCATTTCTTGCCTCGCTGACATAAAGCTGCTCTGCTCTTTCGGCCCCGGTTCATGGGGCAGCCCCGGCAGGAGCAGCTCAGACAGGCCATGGCGTTAGGCTTCATGTTGGTGGTATTTGTAAGATTTGCCTCCTGTTTGGTAATATCCCATATAGACGTCTGCTGTGCAGTCTGGTCTCCTGTTTTTACAGCTGTTTTCTATGAATTTTCTCATGGTGTTATTGATGGGTCATTTTTGCTTGTTATATGAGCTTCAATTTGGTTATCTAATATGATGATATGAGTAACTTTCTGTGGAAAATGTGATGTACGTTTGCTTGAAGCCTCATCCCAGTATCTCCTTTGCTTCTTGTGCTGTTGATCAGCCGCTAAAACTAAAACCTTAAGAAAACTCCCTAAAACTAAGAACTGCTTTCAGTCCAAATCCAAAATACAAGCAGTTTTTCATAAAACTATTAACTGCTGATTCCTGTTATTTCCTTTTGCTCCTTGAATTCAAAGGTCCTGCTGTCCAAGTGACTTCATTTTACTATTTGGATTAATAATATATAATACCAATGACTCTCATCCATTAGGGAGTATAGACATTTTAGGATTGCCAAGATCTTTCATACATAATGTCACCATCAGAGAATGCTGCTATTGTTTCTTTATCTCTGTACTTCATCTGCTGACTTAACACAGTCCACATTGTAACTCATTTGCTAATAAAGAATTTAGCTCATATTACTTTCCATCTGAGATACCACGGTGACTTCTAATATAGCAACATATCTGTTTTCAGGTTGCTTTGTTCTCTTTTGTTCAAACCCAAAATATCCCATAGGTTTCTTGGTACAAAATGATACTGTGGTAGAGGCAATATTTTCCCCCTCTGAAGTAATTTCTGACATTTTCACTGAGTCTTTGGACTTACAGGTTATTAGTCTTATTGAGTGTTTTTAATATTCTTCAACTTCAGCATTCTAGTGAAGGTGTATTGTATGGTTTATTCAGGCAGCCTGAGTATGCATTAATCATGTTATGGTTGTCTTCCTGGTACTCTGGTATGTAGTTTGTTTGGTTTTGTTTTGTTATTTTAGTGGTTTGTTTTTTTTTTTTAATTCAAGGAAACTTATTAAAATGCCCCTTAAATTACTTATTCTGTGAAAGATAAGAAAATAATATATATATTATATATATATAAAAGAATACATAATATATATATAAAAGAATACATAGCCTTGTGAAAAGTTATATGATGAAATGTAGGTGCTTTTTTATTTCTTTCTTGGGATGCTGAATACATTTGGGAAGTTAAAGCAAGAAAGATGTATAGCCTCTAACTTTACCTTCCCCCTTCTGTTAAAAGAGCTTGTGAGTTTGTATCTCGCCCTCTGAATAGCTGCACAGGTATCACGTCAAGTCTGTTCATCTGTGGATTTCAGTGTGAAAGACTTGCTTTTTGGATTTTGGGAGTGTCACTCGATGCAGGAAAGATGCTTGTTATACATCGTAGAGAACATATTACAACTTAGGCCAGCTGCTGTCAGGCCTAGATGAGTCTTCATGCTGCTATCTGAACGACGGTGTGATAACGTCCTTTGGTAGGAAGCACTAGAAAAACTCCTCCTGTGCGTGGCAAGCTCTGAAGTCCTACAGTGAGACTGTATGGAGGCTTGGCACGCTGAAAGGGACACGTCTTTAGATTCCTGATTTCTCTCAACCCTTTTCGTGGAATGAATGAATTTTTAATAATGTTCTTTTAACATTAAGACAGTGTACTGTTTTAACATTTAAGACAGTGTACTTAGAAGACAAATACGAATGCGATTGAAGATGATGTTTCTACGTAAAAGCCTCTGAGCTTTATACACAGAACCACAGAGCTTATTCTAATTCTTTCTTAGTGCGGAGTATTTTAAATTTTTCCTTTTTAAAAGAAGGGAAATATCAGTGAGCTGTGTGCCGTGTTAGTATTTTAGGATTATGGAGACGCCAGCAGACCAGAGCAGTTTCTGGTTTATGCTGCCTCGTGTTGTTCCTGCAGAGCACGTTTCCTAACAGCAGATCGCCAGCGTACAAAAGCTGGCTAAGCCAGGGCTGGAAATGGAAATGTCAGAGGATGGGCTCTGCTCTTCTGGAAGATCTTTTAGGGAGAGCAGCTCTGCACCGATGGGTCCGTCCACATTGCATCTCTCCAGTGTCAGGAGGGAGGCCAGACAGAAAAAACACAGAAATCCAGATTTGAGACTTCTGCATTTTGGCTCCATCCTCTTCTCTCCGCTGACTGACAAGAACTCTGTGATTTCTTATTCCGGCTATAGGCATTCAGGGGCGGATGTGTGGAAGCTTGTACTAAATGGACTGGCAACCCCTTAGTTTGAGGTTAAGCATGCACAAAACTGAATTGTTTCTTCCTTCCTGCGTGTCATTGCTTGCCCCGTTCGCAGGGCACAGAGGAAAGCTAGCTGTGCTCTTGCTGCTGCCTCTCTACTTTGTGGAGAGCAGAACTTAGGAATTTGCCAATTTGTGGAGAAAAAATACTATCTAAAGCACTGTCCTCTAAATTATTGGAGTTCTGTAATCAACTGGCTGGCCTTGAAATCTCAGACACGGTTTTTAGGTAGGTGTTACGTAGCTCCTTTAGGATCACTGAATTATCAGTTAAAATACATTTCTGACAATCTCTTTAAAACATGGTATTAAAAACCCCCTAACTATAGAATTTCTTTTATAAGCATTTTCCAAGCAGAAATCTCTATGTACATAGCTGTTGTTTTTTTGCTAAGCCACAGAATTTAATATTTCATTCTTAGTTAATATACTAGAGAAATATTTACTTGGAGACGTGATTCATTCTGAGTAATGGGATCAAGCTAATTCAGACCAAAGCTGAATAAAGNAATCTCTTTAAAACATGGTATTAAAAACCCCCTAACTATAGAATTTCTTTTATAAGCATTTTCCAAGCAGAAATCTCTATGTACATAGCTGTTGTTTTTTTGCTAAGCCACAGAATTTAATATTTCATTCTTAGTTAATATACTAGAGAAATATTTACTTGGAGACGTGATTCATTCTGAGTAATGGGATCAAGCTAATTCAGACCAAAGCTGAATAAAGAAATAAATTTAAATATGTTTGGCGTTTGGTTTGGGGGTTTGTTTGTTTGTTGGTTTTGGGGGAGTTTTGTTTTGGGGTGGTGGTTTGTTTTTGTTTTTTTTTTTTTTAAGAGGAGTAGAGTGCCCTGTGTGAAATTAAGGCCAGATAGAATTTAAGATAGGGCAGAAGTGAATCTGACCTAAGCTGACCCATCTGGCTGGCACTAGTCTCACTAGTGGTTCAGAAAGGGTTGCAGTGGATCACATCAGATTACTGTTTGAGTATTCCTTTGTAGCTAATTAAGTGAGAGATGATTGTTAATGTCAGTAGAAAATGGNTTTTGTTTTTTTTTTTTTTAAGAGTAGTAGAGTGCCCTGTGTGAAATTAAGGCCAGATAGAATTTAAGATAGGGCAGAAGTGAATCTGACCTAAGCTGACCCATCTGGCTGGCACTAGTCTCACTAGTGGTTCAGAAAGGGTTGCAGTGGATCACATCAGATTACTGTTTGAGTATTCCTTTGTAGCTAATTAAGTGAGAGATGATTGTTAATGTCAGTAGAAAATGGGACTTTGAATCCTTGGTGTTGCACCAATAAGTGCTTTAACACCTTTGCCATTATTTTAATTTTAAAATGTTGAAGTACCGCTTCAAAAACGAATCAAGTGTAAAACTGTATAAAGAAGTGATCTGTTTCATGCAGGATTTTTGTGGTTCGTTATGATAAAAAATGAAAGAATATAAAAATTTTTCTCCACTAAGATGACAGCCTGGCCTCTCAGCTGTTAAGCACTGTGGAAAAAATTGGAGGTCACCTTTCCTAAGAGATCTGCCCAGATCAGCAGACCCTGGAGGCTCAGAGCTACCAGCCTGCCACAGCCTGAAGATCGAGCTGGTCATAGCTCTTGGAAGTGATTTCATTTTTCTTGGTAGCCCAGAGTAGTCTCCTGGAGGCTGGATTTTAAAGCCCAGATTGAAAACTCTCTTCCTTCCGTAAGAGCAGCCTGATAAGCTGTTAAGGAACCAACTGAAGAAGCGGCGTGGGATGGGATAGTTGCCCATGACACCCATTCCCAGCTGCCCAGGAATCCTGCCTCCAAGTCTGAGTCTGTCAAACGCTTCAATTTCAACCAACCAGCCAATTAGAATGAAAAGTGGCTTTTATTTATAGTATTTTGAGTTATACCTAGCAACAAGCTTTTGGCTTGGAAGTCATAAATGCATTTTTTTTCTTTGGTGACTAAAAGGAAAAATTAATATATTTCCCTTGAAAGTGTTAAGCAAAATACCCGCTGTAAAATGAGATGCATCTAAACCATGTGTGTAGACTGTGGGGACATCTGCTGGGGTGCTGGGAAGTGGCAGACTTCAAAATGTGTATTGATGGTGGAATGATTCGAGCATGTGTTTGCCAAAAATTGTTAATATTGCGGCATTTTCTCGAGCCTAAGAATTTCACATTTTACCTGCAAAGGAAAGCAGGTGCCCGTATCGCAGTATTTCCGTGGTAATCGCTCTAGGATAACACTTAAGACCCATATAAGCACATCCAGCCATAACCCTCTTAATTTAAAAACTCTGTATTTCGGTCATGTTAAAAAAATCAGTGGAAGAGGAGAAATCTCTGGAAATTCCTTGTAATCACGGGTGAGCCAAGAGAAGCTGGCGTCCTGTGAGGCCGACCGGCTCCGTCAGCCCCAACCACATAACAGCCTTCCTCGGCTTCCTGTGGTACCCTCGGGATGGAAACACTTTTCTTGCAGCTGGAAATGAAAAATAGCCTTCCCTCCTGTCTACCAGCTCTTGCGGTGGCCAGCCGAGGACCGGCAGAGGAGCTTCGGTGATGGGACTGGCACAGCCCCACGTTGCCACATGGCCGAATCATGGACTGAAATGTACCATCGAATTTCTCGTTTCTGTTAAAATTAAGCAAAAATGCCGTTATAAAACTAATCCTGTCTTGAATCCAGTAGCGTACACAGCCATAAATTGAACCAAAAATGTCAAATTCATAGACTTTGGTGGAATCGCGGACTGAATTCTCTTCCAGTACTTCAGTGTAGTCTTAATTATCTTGCTAAGATTAAGGAAACTTTCATCTTATCAGTTGGAAAAGATGTGGCTAAGGAGATGATACATATATATGTGTTTTGGCTATTTGGTCTAAATTACATTCACATTTCATTTTCCTCGTGTACTTCCCAATATATCTGTATCATCTGCTTCTTGCTCTCTGAAATTGTAAGATATTTGAGGGACTGGCACCGTCTTCTAGTTTTGTGTTTGAAAAATGCCTTTGCAGTGATGTTTTCTGGATAAAACGAGGGGTGGAGGTGTATGCATTTTAAACTCTTCTGCTGCAACTTTCAGATGCCTGTGTACAGACAGAGGTCCATGTATCTAGGCAATTAATATAATTTTCACAAATTCTGTCCCCTTCTTGCTCCGCACTCCACGTTACTTACACCAACCTCAAATCCTGTTTGCAGCCCAGTCAACGTCAATGATACTCTGAAGTCCTTTTCCCTGCATTTATCATATTCCATTTGGAAACCTTGTTGGGCATCGATGGGTGGAAATTGCCACCATAGATCAGGGCGAAAGTTGTTTCACAGCTGAGTCAATTTTGTTAATGCAAAAACGGTGCACCAGACATCTGGTTAGAATTAGTTTTATTCCACCCTTAAGAATGAATGACTTGACTTAAATATGAAAAATGTGGAGGAAAATGTAGGCTCCTCTATAGTCTATATACTCCCCCCGTATAGTCTCTATACTTTTAGAGAAGAGCAAAGCTGGAAAAGCTAGAAGAAACTAATTTTGTTTTGCTAAGTTACAAATGCCCCTCGTGCATCCTGGTGCATCCATACTGTTTGCTATATCAATATTGTTATGCTTTATCATTAGTAACTTGAAGTGTTTGACCAAAAGTTAGGAGGTAAAACAGCTTTAAGAATGCTTCAAAGAAGAAATTAATGATGCTTTCATATAATTGTTAATACAGTGGTGTTCTACAGCTGTTATGAATTTAAAGTAAAAATACTGAATTTGCTTACTGCTTAGAGAAATAGATCAGCCCTAAGTTATCCTGGATGTGTTGGCTGTACGCAGTGTAACTTTGTCTATTACAGTATCTGGTGATAGACGCAAAAGTAGAAATGAAAATAGGGCATGTTAAACCAGATACTTTGTAAACTGATTATCCCAGGATATTAGGTTCCATTAAACTTATGATAACTATTCTTTTTTTTTTTTTTCCTTACTCAGGGGCGTGCCTCGTTAACATCTGAGAAGCAACGTTTTGCCCATGAACATGGTGAAATGAAAAATCTAGAGGATATTGTTAAAGATATAAAACCATCCGTGCTAATAGGTAATTTCTTTTACTTTAAAGCAACGACCTTATTCTTTCTTGGAAAAAAAAATGGGGATGTGTCTTTGTCTGAAGGCAGGATCAAGTTCCTCTGAACAGAGTTTACCTTTGTGTGTTTTTAGAAAACAGTAGGTGCATAATGGACTCTATTAAGCAACTGAACAAATAGTAACTATCCAAGCATGTAACACTGCTTTCACTCCAAGCCATCCATTTTACAGGGGGAATAATCCGAGTTGGTTTAAACATCTGATAGAGAACCTTATCAGCTTCCTAAATTACTTCTGATTTAATGAGGATGGTGTTATACAAATAACTTCCAACTTCGACTGAGAAAACTCAGCTAAGCGCATGTAAAGCTGTGCAAACATGAGCATGCTGTAGCTGAACCTTCTTCTCCCTCATATTTAGGTCCTTAGCCACCAGCCCTTTGTGCAGACCAAGCCACGGATTTTACGAAGACTTTTTCTTTTTTAAAAGCTGCGGGATCTGGGATCTGAGTAAAGGATTGCACAGCTCTCTGCAGTTTGGTTATTATATTTCAGTGACAGTTTCAGGAATGAACTGCAAGTCCTCCTAAATAATTTTTTTAATATGTAAGACTTGAAAATTCTATCTGGCTAGTAAAATCATTTGTCAGATGCCGGGAAATCTGAAATGCCACAATGAAAATTATCCTACATTTTAAGATCTACCTTTTCAACTATGCCTAGAGGACATGGTCCTAAAATCTGCTTTAGACAATGATCATGATTGAGGTAAATAAAGCTTCTCTTTTTCTATGCTCCATAAAGATATGACTGCAAGAGAGAGACCATGTAGTCTAGAGAATTTATTTAGTAGAAAGCAAGGCTGAAAAAGCTAGTGGAACAGAAGAATAGATCAAACAATCTGCAATATTTATCTAGATAAAGGTGTGTGGATGCTTAGGGAAAGTTTGCTGTCACGAAATAAGGATTTTTACAGTGTGTCATTTTTATATTTAAATCTATGCAGCACTTTCCCTCAAGGTCACTTTCTCCTAAGCCATACTGCATAATGAGGGCTCTTCCAACAGAAACAACAATGGAAATTAATATTGGGGGCTTTTTCGGTTCGGAGGACTAGTCATTCTGTATCTGCCCCTGAGGCAGTGGGAATCATGGGGATGATGTACTCCTTCTCACAGTGTTTTACTTTGTCTCAGCAAATCCTCATATAAATTTCATCGCCTGCAATGACTCAAGGAAAGGCCTTACTTTAGCTTGACCAAATATAAGAAATTGCAATTTTAAAATGAAAACCAAAAAGGAAATAGTGAGATTGTGCAGAGCATTTTATTTTAACTTTATATCTGAAGGTAGTTGTCATTCTTACTACTGGCTGTCCAGAAGTAGTTTTAGAAGATGTTAAATATTTGGAAACTGCAGACTTAACCAGAAACTAAGGTGTATAACAGGCTCTTATACAAGCGGGTCAAAATCATGACTGCCGTAACTCTTCATCAAACATACAGTGGCCCAACTGGTCTAGCAGAGCTTTTGCATCTAAACATCCGTGTCCATTCACAGAAGGTGAAGTACAGAGAACTCAGATTTGTAAAAAAATAGTAGTATGTGACAGAAATGTTTGAGCAAGAGATGTTTAAACTTTGAGAGAAGTCACCAATTTGTGTCAATTGAGGAGTTGCCTCTTTTGTTACCAAGGGATCAGAATAAAGGAGATTTGTCCAGACGCAAACCTAAATGGGTCTTAGACATTATTGGGCCCACATTAAGCACCTAAAGAGCCTGTCGTAAGGTGCTTGGGTTTTCAGCAGACCTCTTGGGAAAGCTCAATTTAAAACAATTCAGGGAATTTCAGTGGGGCGCCCACCTCTGCCTATTGTGGGCAGGGACTGAGCTTGAAGTTGTCTCTGTGAGATGATACCATGCTTTGTGTAGAAGCAGTCAGAAAATACGCTGAGACACCTTTATGAAATGTTAGTCCTGCGTATGACCTTCTAGCCAGTTCTGCGAGGTGAGGACTCCTTTCACCTCCCTCCAAGTGCCTTGTGCTCTCCTTGGGCGGACGCCGACCTGTCCTTTTAGAGTGGGCAATGTTGGCATGCTCGCTGTGACGAGACATTAGACTACTGAGCCAGGAGACATCCTCTCCTAGCCCAAGTTTGAATCCATTCCTACTCCCCCAAGAGAGGGAACAACAGATTTTTTCCTGCTGTTGAAACTCGGATGTTGCATGGAAAGCAGACCAGGCTCTGGGGGCTCTGAGCAAGAAGGAGGCTCCCTTCTCTACAAGCCAAACAATAGAGGCCTCCCTGGACATAAAGATCCTTAAGTTTACTCCAAGGTCTGTTTATCTGTTTTGCACTGAAGGCATGGAGAGCAAGGACCTGGTCCTTGGATTCCTGAATCTTGTAGCTTAGGCAGAAATACAGGTGTATTGGCATCTTAAAAACATCACACACACTTTTGGGCTGTGAGTACAGAATGGTGAATAGAAAAGCATCTCTGGTGAAATGGAAAGGGATGTATTCAAAATAATTGTTGCTGTCAGGGAAGCCTTAGACGCAAAATTGGGATTATTCATCAGCTGAGACTGGAGATGACAGAATGATCAGCTGTAGAAAGCAGAGACTTTACTCATCATGTCAGGAAAAACTGAAGTCTGATACACTGGATTTGGGAGAAGCTGTCCAGTCTGTTGCATCAGCCTTTAGGAGACAGAGTTGTACCTTTGTGCTCCTTATTGGCCTTACCTGCAGGTTAGGTGATACATTTCTGATTTATATAAAGGGCCTGAGAAAAAAATGAAATGATAAATTCACCTAACTGTACAGGGTTGAATAGATTCTGCTTTGTGTTAGGGATAATACTGAAGTTTCACTGTTGCAAAATCTTTTATACAAAACTTATTTTAACCACGTTATGAAGAAGGTTGAATTCCATTTTAAAAAGGGAGGTATGCAGTCTGAAGAGCTCTGTTCTTTTAAAAGTGACCTTGAACTGATGGCATTTGTCTGCCTGTTATGTGTGTTTCTCTTCTCTAGGAGTTGCTGCAATTGGTGGTGCTTTTACTGAAGAAATTCTTCAGGATATGGCTGCTCTAAACAAACGTCCCATTATTTTTGCTCTCAGCAATCCTACCAGCAAAGCAGAATGCACTGCTGAGCAGTGCTACAAATATACAGAGGTAAGCAAAGATTAACATTTCTCCGGTATATACGTAGCGGAAAGTAAATCCGAAATGAAATTTAAAATGGGAGGAAGACAGAGGGTGGAGTAGCAAGTGCTAATCATATCTCTGTATGTAAGTAAAATGAGTTAAACTAAGTAACAGATTTTTCAGATTTTATCAAGACAATTTCACTGAAGTCAATACATGCATGCATCCTCATAAAAACATTTAGTAGTTTTTATTGGTGTCAGGCATGACTCATAGTCTTTGTTGTAACTGAAGCATCAGTAACTGCCAATCATT
Organism: Rhinoptilus africanus; assembly: GCA_013400135.1. Classification (NCBI taxonomy): domain Eukaryota; kingdom Metazoa; phylum Chordata; class Aves; order Charadriiformes; family Glareolidae; genus Rhinoptilus; species Rhinoptilus africanus. The sequence goes on along the minus strand of VXBO01001888.1, from coordinate 7,422 downwards.
AAAGCCTTGTGCCTGTTTTTGAACTGTACCACTTTGTGTTATATACACACACAGTGGCCTGCTTTTCATTTGAGATTTTATAAATACTCTTTAGGGTCAGAAAATACTTCCGTACAGAAAATAGAATCTTTAAAATAATTCTTTATTAAGAACTGGGGTAATTGACTCCTTTTACACAGATTTCTATTATGGAGACCTAGGTGAAAATGAAGAGAACTATGCTTGCTTATTTATTATTGTGTTATAGAAGTGCTAATAAACATGCTATCCTATAATTTAGTCCAGAATGTGCAATGTATGAGTACTTGACTGTATGTTTTTCATAGTGGATTGTGTTTGGATTTCTTGTAAAATACAGGGCAGTTTGAATGGAAGTTTCACAGTGTTTGAAAGACAAATTTAGCTTGCCCGTTCCCCATGGCACAGTACACAATTACAGCGTGATGCAGGAGCCAGGGCAGCTGCCTGCGTGAAGGGTTGGTTATAGTGGGTAATGACAGCTGGTAGGCAGAGCAAAAGACACACTGAAGTATTTGATCCGTCACCAAAACATATAATAACCCGGCCATGATAATACTGCATGACACCAAACCAAACAGAATATTCTTCTGAAGAGCTGAATAGCAACACTGGCATATTTTAAAATGCACGTTTCTGGTTCTCTAAAATGGGCGTAGATGTTTCTGATACAAAGCGCCTCTGAAGTATTTAACAGTGACATTTATCACTTCAGCAGTGCTAGCGTAAATAAAGGCTGGCTTTTCTTCCCCACCTAAATTTACTGCTTAAATTCGAGGGTGCTCCCTCCTCAGCAAGGCAAGAGCCAGGGCTCTTTGGGCTGTGGGCGCAGAGTGGGCAATGTCACTCCCCTCATTAGTCCAAACCTGCATTGCCTGCTGTAGGAATTACTTCACTCTCCCAGGAATGATCTGGGGAGAGCCTGTATGTAGTGCTGCAGGTGCATCACCTCTGAGGTGCCTCTTCTGCCGCCCTTGAGTGCTGTCATCTGCTCCCACGGGGGTGTTCCTCATCCCAGGGGAGCAGTGAGACTCCGTCAGACTTGCAGCTCCCCGATGGCCCATCCCTTGGTACCCCCACGGTGTCGCAGCTCTGAAGGTGTGTGCTCCGGAATGACACCAGGCCAAATACTCCTCTTAGCTCATGTTAAACCGTTAGCAACACGAGCCCTGTCACCATCTCTGGGCCACCCCGCAGCTGACCGCTGTGTGCCAGCGTGGAGCTACCCCTGTGTTTGGGCCCTGGGAAGAGATTTAAAGGTCCCGTGTGAACTGCAACATAAAAGGTGTCAGAGCCAGTTCTCTTGTCCTCAGGACAAGTGGTACGGTGTAACTTGTATCTCTACAGCTAAATTCTCTTACTCCCCAAAAGAGGCTGGCTCTTCCATGCTGCCTGCTGGGACCAGCCTGTGCGTGGTGCTGGGGCCCTGGTGGCATCAGTGGTACTTGGCACTACTCAAAAATCTGCTGGGAAACGTCCTAGTGGTTGTATCCGTACTGGATAATCACACGCAGGTGCCTGGGTTGGTGCCCTCACCCTCCTCAGTATATTGCAACCAGGGGAGCCACGAGGTCCCATCGCCAACTTGTGCTATAGGTTGCACAGTGGGATGATGTTCCCGGGACAGAGCTTGCACCTCTGTCATTCTGTTGAGCTGTGGAGTGGGCGCTGGTGCCTGAAGAGAGGAGACTGAGAGGAACAGAGCTCTGCTTGTCTCCACAGCTCCTCAGAAATTGCCACATCCAAAAGTGCAACATTTAGTGGCCTTGGTGTCATTTTTGTGGATGATATGCTGTTGGGGAAAAAAATCCAGCAGCGTCACCCATTGTTACCATGACAGTGTTGTCCAGTTTTGCAGCTCCAGCTGTATACCTTCTTCCCATGATCACTTCTTCTGGTGTGGATGAATAACGAGTGAATAACGATTGCTGGATTTCACTTTCTCCTTCTCTAAATTGTGCTGATAGTTCTTACCTGAATAAGGCAGTTGTTACTCCCTGACATCAGATGGTCACAGAGAACTGCTGGTGATCTCTAGGGTCAGCATCCTGATGCTCTGGAGACATACTCACTTACGTAGCTCTGACACCCTCTCAGAAGAGATATTAAATAGATGTAACTCAGCTTCCAAAGTGGTAGATATTTAAAGGCATGTGTGAAACACTTCAAAAGCATCCTCACAACTAACATGCTTTCTTTGCCTTTCTTGTTACAATTTAGGGACGTGGCATTTTTGCCAGTGGAAGTCCTTTTGATCCTGTCACTCTACCAAGCGGACAAACTCTCTATCCTGGACAGGGTAACAATTCCTATGTGTTCCCAGGAGTTGCCCTTGGCGTTATTTCATGTGGACTGAAACATATTGACGAGGACGTGTTCCTCACAACTGCTGAGGTATTCTATTAAAAAATATTTAAATTCCTTAATTTAGTAACTTGGTAATAATGAACAATTAAACAGAAATAGTTAAACATTATCTTTTAAATTAGAAACATGGTAAGGTCTTTATTTGCAAGGTATGTTGATTTTTATAAGCTCTATTTGAACAAGTTATTTTTTAAAAGTTAATACTTGGTCCAAGGGTCATCTGACGTAAACTTCACCTTCTGTTGGCAAGGAGAGAAGAGAAAGACTTCAGTGCTGTATTATCACAGGTGAATGCACATTTGTACAGTTTGCAGGCACGTGCACATGGGTTTGATTTTAGATTGAAAGGAACTGTATTTTGATGCTGGTAGCTTTGGGGTGACTTTTGTGGGTGTTTTGCTGGCAAAAATTTCTATTAGCTTTTTAGCTGTTGGCGGCATTTTTTGTGGACCTCCCTTGTCGACAGCTGGTGAAAGTGCTCTATTGCCTTGTGGTTCCTTGCACCACAGTTTGACACTGTTGCTGTGTTACCCTTCCCATTTTCTTTCTTAAACTTTTCTGCATTCGTTCTTTCTTCAGGCAATTTTTTATGATCTTCGTTCTGACGTTACCCAACATATGATCTCTCCTCCTTTATCTCCACTCAGTGGGCAAGGGATGAACGGAGAGCAAACAATTTTGGTTCTAGGAGTCATGCACCACCGTATTCTAGTGATTGTTCAAAAATCTGACATCCACTGCCTTACAGTAGGACATCATAACTGCACAGGATTGTATGTGGGAGAAGAATCTGGCCTTTATTATTTTAGAAACCCTTGTTCGAACAAATAAATTACCATTACGATGATTAAAGAGCCCTAAGCAGGGCATGATGGTCTGACTGTGTCCATGCAAAGTCATTAAAAGCCTGATGCCTTTTTGAGTTTTTTAAAAGGTGTGGAAATAAGGAAGAAGGCTATCCTCAGTTTACCAAGTAAACTCTAATTAACCTAGATGCACTTCAGTGGTAATTTCTATCAGTTTGTTCTGAATTCCAGTTCATATAAATTACAATCCACAGAACTTCATGACCTAATCTTCAAAGAAGCTGTGTAAGCATGCTTGGAAACACAGGGGTAGTGTAGGTAGCACACAGAGGGAGCCTCAAAACAATGCAATTAGCAACTAGTATGGAACAACTGAAGAAGAAAAAAAGAGAAGAGAAAAAAAAGTTGCCCCAATTAGCAGAAGTGAGAATGCCTGACTCAACACTTGCAACTCCTTTAAGGGATATTACATTCCAGGATTCTTGCTCCTTGTATCCTCTTCAAGGATTAAAGGGAATAAAATGGCCCTTTACTATCACTCAGAGGCAACCCATAGCCAACATGATCCTATGACCAGCAGCACGTGTTAAGAAGCTTTTTTAAAGGGTGAGCACTTGCATGTTGCCCTTGCTGGGTTTCTGAAGTTATTTTTAACGTGCATATTGTGGCATCTTTTAAAAAGTTTGCCAGCAGCTTGCCCTCTATAAGAAAGATATTCACAATTTCCATCTTTAAAATTAGTAAAAAGCCCAGACTGTCTCCACTGGCTTTAACCATCTTAGGAGGGCAATGATCCATCTCATAAGTCTTTGGATAATTATATCCTCCCTTTAAATCCTTTCCTGTAATTTCAGTTGGATACGGTGTTCCTCGCTTGCTGGTCTGAACTGCTGTGTTAAACACTTGTCTTATTTCATTCTAGAAGTTGCTTCATTTTGGTTTGGGTGAAATGGTTCCTATATAGAGAGTGCTGACGGATGACAGGTAACACATGTGGATTGAACGATGTTTGAAGCGGCAGTCTACTAAGTCAGAAAAAAGTGTGTTCTGAACAAAAAAACGTAATTGAAGAAAGAAATGTAACAGTCAGGGAAGTAAAATCGGAAATTGAGAGGAAGCTTTTACAGTCTCTCTTGAGGCAGAGGTTCTCTCCTGGCTTCTTTTTTGGTAAAGGTTTTGCTAGATAATTGCCATCTTCTAGTAAAATCCCTAGAAAATTTTGACATGTCAAAATGTATTATTTTTTTTCTCTATTGTCCAAAGTCTCTATTGCTGGCAAGATCAATGAGTAGCCACTCGCCTTACGGCCGGAGCTGAGAGCCGTCACATCTGGTCTCCCTCCTTGTGCGAGCAGCAGTGAGTGACTTGGGCTCGGTTACTGAGCAAGGTGACAGCAGATGGCTTTCAGAGGAGTCTTTGCCAGAAGAGATGTCAGGGGTGTGAAGGCTGGGAGGGCTCTGTAGGCCCTTAGCTGAAATTACAGTACAAAGTAAAAGCAAAAGTGCTTTTTGTTTTGTTTTCTTGTTTTTCTTTCTTTTTTTTTTTTTTTTTAAATGGAAGGATAAAATGGAAATAGTTTCATGTGGTTTTTAGAACAGTGGTTAGTATTCCCCGTTTGAAATGGAAGCACCCAAGATGCTGCAAAATTTAAAGCACACAAACCATGCATTTTAGACAGAGAGACCTTCTCAGGGCATAGCAGTAGTTTACCTTAAAAAAAAGAAAGTATAAAAAATAAGCATCCCAGACTGCATGCCTGCACCTCCTGTCTTCTTGCTTTGCCACCTCTCCAGTTAGATCTGATAAAAGCCACAAATAGCTTATTGTAACTACAATAAATTCTACTTTCAGTAGAATTCTTTTCTTCCATGCCAAGTGAAATAGCATGTAACTTTGATTTTGGACAGTAAATCTAAGGTACTGTAAGCTGTAATGCCTCTTAATTGCAGGCAATTGCTCTGTGATGACAAGGGACATTGCCTGTCTTCTAAATCCTATGGAAAACTACAAAAGGGACAAAGAATTATCAGCTAATGGAATATTCTTGGCATGAGTGACCTACAGTTAAGTTACTCCATAAATAATCCAGTTAAATCCTTTCATTATAGAGAATACGTCCACCGAAGGCCAAGATGTCCCCAGTTGCTTTATGCCATTTGTCCTGTCTTGGCTGCCTTTCGTTTAGGTTCGGCAATAAGGCTTAGCTAATTTCTCTATTAAAAACTTGAATTCATTAAAATTTGAAACATGAAAATAGCATACTGGGTTGTACCTAAGATCCAAACAGCTCATTATCTTCCTGTGAAAGTAATCAGTAGCAGAAGCTGAGGAAAAGAGGATAAGTAAGAGGAAAACACAGACCTATCCTTCTGCTGAAATGGCTTCTCAGCTTCTGCACTATATGGCCTTCCTGCGCTCTGTTTTATCCCTGCATGGATTTCTCTTTCATAAATAAGCCTGGTGGCTTTTTCAACATGTTTATACTTTTCAACATCTTTTGGCAATTAGTGTCACAATTTCATTATGAGTTCTGCAGAAACAGAAACTCTCCTCTTATGATTTCCTGCTGTCTGATGATTTGGGTTCCCTATAGTGCCATGAGGAATGTTCACCTTCAGTTGTCTTTTGTATTTTCTTTCAGTCTTCTCTTCTATCTCCTGAGTCTATTTAATTATTTTTTGTCTTCTTGTACAAAAAATAACCTTTTGATCATCCTTGTTACTCTTTATACCCCTCATGATTCCATCCCGTTCTTATTTGAAGTAAGTGGAGCAAAAACGCACACTGTTCGAAGCGGTGCTACATTGTGGATTTATACATTGGTATAATTACATTTTCTCTGTCGCCGCTTATTTTCTTAATAATTCCAAATGTTGATTCATCATTTTTTTTCCCCTGCCACTGAACTGATGTTCTCAAGGAGCATTTTTCAGAGACCACATGAAGAAGTTGTCATTCTCTTTGAAAATGCCTGTATCTGTGTTTTTGCGTAGTTTTTACTGCTGTTAGAGGAGTATGTCAGAAGGACTAGCATGGCATCTATATAGTTGAGCTTGCGACCTCTCCCTCTTCAAGCACTGCCCGAACGGTTTGTGGCTTGCTTTCTGTCAACCCCATCGCAAAACAGAAGTACTTCTGAACTTTTTTTTTTTTTGTCAGTGGTGCATTACACTAACAGCAACTTGCTGTTAGAATCACAGAATCATTCAGGTTGGAAAAGACCCTTGGGATCATCAACTCCTACCGTCAACCCCACTCTACAAAGTTCTCCCCTACACCATATCCCCCAACACCACATCTAAACGACTCCTGAACACATCCAGGCATGGTTACTCCACCACCTCCTTGGGCAGCCTATTCCAGTGTCTGACCACCCTTTCTGTGAAGAATTCTTTTCTAATGTCCAGTCTAAACCTACCCTCTTGCAGCTTGAAGCCAGTCCCTCTTGTTCTATCGCTAATTACCTGTGAGAAGAGACCAGCACCAACCTCTCTACAATG
>VXBO01001887.1:63852-76384 GCA_013400135.1 Rhinoptilus africanus | reverse complement strand
TTCTATGATTCTATGATTGTGAATATATATTTCATGACATATGGCCAAAGAAAGACTATATACCCCAGTTATTATGTCCACTGAAGGTCTATTTTATTGTTCAGTGTTGCAATAGAGAACGATGTCTTTGCTATATATGCTAGATAGTGAATTCTACTCCTCCATTGAGAAGGCACACCTCTAGTACTTGAGCATGCATGCTGATGAAGTTGCTATGTGTCTGGGTCATCGCAACAAAGCAACAAATTGGCCACTCAGAACTGAAGCAAAAGAGCAAGTGTGTAGAGGCGATGATTAGAGGCCTAGGGTCCTGGAGTTAAGTCAGTCAACTTGACAGTATAGATGCACCCAAGAGTTTTTATTCTCAATTTGTTTGCATGTATCACTTTCTCACCAACATCTGACTCAGGTGCATGAGTACACCAGTNCATGATGCATATCAATGCTATATATATTTTTTTCAGAAAAATGAACGGGTAAATTTTGATTGAAAAAGAAACAACTTTTTTAAAGCTTCACACACACACACAGAGTTGGCTGTCATACAAACTAGAAAATTCAGACCTGAGAGAAGATAATTTTTCAAAAGGAGTAAATGATTTATCTATTTGGGAATAAAAGTAATTCAAATTCTGTTGTATTTACTGTGAACTGCTTTAAACAACACTGGTTCCCTAGCTAGTTTGGGTTGTAAGGGACATTTAAGGGTCACCTAGTCCAATCCCCATGCAATAAGCAGGGACATCTTCAACTTGATTATGTTGCTCAGAGCCTAATCTAATCTGACTTTGAATGTTGCCAGGGATGGTGCATCTACCACCTCTCTGGGCAACCTTTTCCAGTGTTTCACCACCCTCACCATACCCTTCATTATATCTAGTGTAAATCTACACTCTTTTAGTTTAAAGCCATTACCCCTTGTCCTACCTCAACAGGCCCTGATAAAACATTTGTCCCCATCTCTCCTATAGGCCCCCTTTAAGTAGCTAATGGCTACAATAAGGTCTCCCTGGACCCTTCTCTTCTTCTGGCTGAGCAACCCCAACTCTCTCAGCCTGTCCTCATAGGAAAGGTGTTCTATTCTTATCATTTTTGTGACCCTCCTCTGGACCAGCTCCAACAGGTCCATGTCTTTCCCGTATTGAGGACTCCAGAACTGGACACAGTACTCCAGGTGGGGTGTCACCAGGGTGGAGCAGAGGGGCAGAATCACCTCCGTCAACATGCTGGCCATACTTCTTTTAATGCATCCCGGTTTACAGTTGGTCTTCTGCACTGTGAGTGCACATTACCAGCTTATGTCCAGCTTCTTATGCACCAGCACCCCCACAACCTTCTTGGCAAGGCTGCTCTCAATCCCTTCATCCCCCAGTCTGTACTGATACCCTCATGCAGGACCTTACACTTGGCCTTGCTGAACCTCATGAGGTTCACAACAGCTTACTTGTGAGCCTGTCCAGGTCCTTCTTGATGGCATCTTATCCCTCAGGTGTGTCAACTGAAGCACTCAGCTTGGTGTCATCTGCAAACTTGCTGAGGGTGCACTTGATCCCACTGTCTATTTTATTGATGAAGGTATTAAACAGTACTGGTTCCAATATGGACCTCTGAGGGATACCACTTGTCATTGATCTCCATCTGGACATTGAGCCTTTGACCACTATCCTCTGGCTGTGACCAACCAATTTCTCATCCACTTAGAATTCCAGCCATCAAATCTATATCCCTCCAACTTAGAGAGAAGAATATTGTACGAGGCCATGTCAAAAGCCTTACAGAAATCCATATAGAAGACATCCATAATTCTGAGTAGAATTATGCAGTGTTCTCAGAAGAAAAATTTCCTCTAGGGCAATTGTAATCCTACAGCATGTTTGGTTGGTTTTTTTTTGGGGGGGAGGGGTGGTGTGTGCTACTATGGATCACATTTCTCCTAGTTGTCAAAACTCATGGAAAGTGTAGTGTTGTCATTTGTCAACATCATACTGTAGATAAATTTGGACATATTCCCTGCCTTTGTAATATTAATTCTGAACTCAGATTGCACAAATAAAAGGTAAGTGAGCAGAGAAGCAATCTGAACTACTCAGAGAACAGATATGTTTGTTGGTTTTTTTTTTTTCAAAAATGCTTCTTTGGTTTTGTGGCTATAGCACACATATTAAAAAAAAAAAAAAAGTCTGATTAAATCTCAAAGAAAAAGCAGCACATGAATTAAAGCTGTTCACTGGAATTTGCTTTGAGTAACCATCCTACAGTTCAGTAACAATGAATTATTCCCATAGCAAACCCTACTGCCATATGGCACCAAAATCTACTCTTGTACCTTAAGGAAAAAATCTTACCAGACTGTAAAACAATGTTTAAAAATAAGACTTCTGTAATTCTAAATTTTATCCTAAGGACAGACGGGAAAAAGAAATGACCTTGCAAAGGAAAAGATATATTTTCATACTACATTTTCCATAACTTTCCTCATAGACTTTGGTTAAGAGTATAATCTCAACATAGATTCCTGCAGTTTTTTAATACTCTTCAGCTGGTCTGGTGATAAATTCTGCCAGTCATGGTAAAAATCACAACACATACTATAATGCAAAGGATTCTGTGCTGAAATGTTAAATCCGTCCTAGCCATAAGCTAAATTATAACATCCATTTTAAACAAGATTCATCATTGGAATAATAAGGGAAAAGAAAAGAAACTTTGCATAAAACAGATAGTGTTAAGTGGCCATATTTGTTCAAGGGTATCTGCATCTTTGGTGTGTTACTCACATACCAAGACAGATTTAGCAACCCATCAAGTCTTCTTGACAGAACCATAACAGCAAAAAGGAAATTTTAAAATGACAATCACATATCATCATAGAATCATACAACTGGAGTTGCAAGGGACCTCAGAAGGTTGGTAGTCAAACCTCCAGCTCAAAGCAAGGTCAGCTCTGAGATCAGGTCATATAAGGGAGTCTCTGAGTAGCATAAGACTAGAGTAGTAGTTTGTACAGAACTGTGTACCTTCTCATACCCTCAAGATTAAGGCAGAGGAAACTAGCCAAGAGGCATCTACATCGGCTTGATAGCCTGCTCCCAAAACAAACCAATGGGAGTCAGAGGCAGCCAGCACAAAGTAAAGTAGCTCCAAACTAGCAGCAACTGACTTTATTGTAGTTTTCTTATTATTTTAATTCTATTGAAAGAACATATGCAAATGCATTCCTGTCCTCAGGCCTTTCAGCTATTCGAAAATTCTGCTGAGCACATTGCACTCAAAGTTATATACATAAACACATATACATGTGTATGTGCATGTGTGCATACATGATTTTCCCTCCCATGTAACTCTTAAAAATCACTGATTTCCAGCCATGTGTAACATATCACATAATTCACAACATAGCCCTTCTGAAGACTGTAATATAGTGTAATACACAACTATATATATTCATTGATTCTTGCTTTTGATAACTCCAGAGAGATAAATCTATATAAAAGAATAAAAGAGTAATGGTACCAAACAGTGAAAAGTAATACATACACGCATTTCAAAGCTTTAGAATCGGAATTTAGTTGATCAAAGAGAAGACAAGTGATAGTCTATAGTATAAATTGTATATGTTGTTGATCACACTGGATTGATATATTATTCAGTTGCCTTTCCTTCACCAATTACATTCACAGCATACTGATCGCAACTTCTTGAATCAACTGTTTTTCATCTGAAAGTCAAGATCACATTGGTTTGAGAAAATAGCTACTACACCTGCTTTTTATTCTCAGTGCAAGGTGCAAGTCATTGGACCTGTGTGATTTTAAATTTCTTTTTAATTGTGTTTCTTTCCTTGGTTACTTTACTGTAGCCTCTGGACACACAGTGAAGAAATGAGACCTTAAAACCTGTATGCCAGTAGTTCTACTATAAAGACCTCTCAAACACTGTGAACAGTCTTGCCTTGAAACATGTTTTTAAGGCTACTGAGTGTTTATAATTTAGTTCCTCAGAGGTACATAACAACTGTGATATATAATACATACAGGCTTAGCATGAGTCTAATATATGCTAGTTTTTACTTAGGAAATAGATTAAATTCACAATCATAAAGTAATAAACCCTGATATATTGTGTCGTTATCATTTTTATCATCAACCTGAAATATGTTTTTCCTGAGGTCATATTCCTCCAGCACATCCAGCACTCTGAGTTTGCTTCCTAAAGCTTTCTATCTCTGTTCTAGGTTGACTTACAGCCAAACTGGTTTCAGTTTCTACAATAAATCTTATAGGTAAACTGGTCCTTCTTTCCATTGTCCTGGTTTGAGGTAAAATCGAACCAATTTTCTAATTTGGAATTTTACTTTTTAGCTGGGCCTCGTCTAACTGACTAAAGTCTGAAATTAACAGCACATAAACACTTGGCATTTTATTTCCACCCTTCATTGCAAATCAGTACATTTCCTATCATTTCTTAGTTTTATAGCCTTCCAAATTTAAGGGGTATACATGGAGACCCGACAAACAAAATAATTCTTCTAGGACTGAGTGATTCTATCTTTATTTTCCAACGCTATATACATTTAGAACCAAGAAATAAATATTAGGTCTCAACAAAGTTACCTAGCAAAAGATAAATTCTATGCACTTTGACATTTTCCAGAATATCATCAGAGTTCCTGTCATCACCTAGATGAGGGGTCTTAGGTGAGGGCTCCTGTCATCACCAACATCAACAAGAATTCAAAACTTCTATGTAGACAGATATTAAAATATCAGTACAGTCTGCCTCAAATGTTCAAAGAATGATCACAGGCATTGGGAAATTTCCATTTTTTTTTCCATATTTTTTCCCAGCGTGGAAATGGTAGTATACAGAGGTGAATTTACAAGAGTTCTAACAGATAACTAGTGTCAAAGGACAAATAACACAGTGTATTATTAGAGTGAAGGAAAATATGAGAAAACACATCTGGGGAAATGCTGAGAGTTACAGACCAACAACAATAACAATATAGTCCTGAATTTCCTACTGTTGGGATGAACATTTCTGTTCAAATAAAGGGCTTAATCAAAGCTAGTGTTGCATCCACAGGCTACTTTCAATAGACCATTTTCAAAGATAAGAGCCTAGGGGTAAATAAACCGAGTATTTTTTCAGGTAAGCCTAAAAGACGTAGCTGTGGTTGTCTGACAGAAAAAAAAAAGAATGACAGGAGCAGTTACTGTTACAGTAAGTTTAACCTCTGGGAGTTCAGTTCTATTCATCTCTATTCAGTTCTATTAGGCAACTTTTTCCTTAAATAAGAGTCACCCTTGCTTAAAAGAAATGCAAAAATTCTGTATTATTTCATTCCTAACACTGAAGTATCTACATGCCCCATGGAAGAAGGAATCGTGTTGCTAACAGACTAATAGGTACTTAGAAAGGTTAGTCTTTCCTGAGAGGAAGGCTTTGGATAGGACTCAAGAAATTCGGGATTTGGGGAGTTGCCGCTCTAGTGCAAGGTATTAGATTAATAGAGTTCTGAATATGTGAACAAGCTGGAGACTAGAGTTCTAAACCAAATGTTCAGGTCAAAAAGAAGTTCATACAGTTCTAAGATGTCTTGAGTAAACATCTGATGTGAACTTACTCTCTGATAGATAAAAAAATTGAGAGCATACTATATTGTTTATTTCAGGGTATAACTGAAAATATGATATTTAGAGCAAATTCATATTTCAGACTTCAAATACATGGCATCAATTTAATATCCAGTAATAGAAACTCTCTCTATTTGAATAATTATGTTCCCTGTAAGACTATTCAGAGCCAACTGACTAAAGTGATATTTTTTGTGGGATACTTGTAAAGAGGTTTTTTGCCCACAAATGCTTTCCATAGCAGTGTCATTTAATCTTCTGTGTAGTTTTTCAGCATGGTAATTTTGCCCTAGTATAAGTTGGCAATAAAAAGATCCTTTCATGTTGATTTTTGCAATGTAATTTAAAAAGGAAATGAAAACATACAAGACTAATATAGCAATTGTCTAAGCTGTCACTGGATACAGAAGAAAGAAAATAGATGATAGGTTTTTAGTTTTTACAAAGTAAGGTGTTGTTGTTGGACTTCAATAATAATCAACAATCTAGAAGTTATTTACTATGATACTGTAAAAATAATAAAGGAAACCCAGGCTTTTGGCAGATTGCTATTTGAGTAAAGACAAACTTGTTCAAACACTACTAAAGCATCAGAACAGTATTCTGCTAGTTGGTGTTTTTCCCAAAGAAGACTTAAAAAACAAAGGGGTTCAAAATAGGTCTGGAGTCATGCTACAGCAGCTCATGGATCATCCCAAACCAAATTTATACAAATCTGCTTTTTTTTTTAAAGCAGACACATGTATCTCAGCATAATTTTAACATCTGAAACAAGGCATTCAAGAAATATTGATGCCTTAAAGACTGATGAGAGGTCCTTAAATGTTTACAGGATGACTAAAAAATACAAAATATTGTGAAACCTGCCTTTGGTCTTTGGGAAGGACTGCCTGAAGCTTCATAAGCAAAGCAATTATATTTAAATAAAATTAATAAAAGCACATTCCTAGAAAAAATAACCTATCTGAAACGTTATTACTTTTGTCTCAAATGCAATTAACATCTATAGACACTTACACTTTGTACATAGTAAAAAATAATAAATTAATCTGTGTATGACAACAAACACTTGTGAATCAGTATTTCTTCCTTAATTTTTACAAGTACCTTTCCAAGTATTCTTTTTTTCTTTAGCAGCAAGTAGCTACAATACAATTAATTCCCCCAAGAATACTCTTCTCAAAATGCTTTCTGTTCTCAAGGCAGTAAGGTTACAAAAGCTGCCAGTAGCTGTTATAAATGCCTTTTATCAAAATAGACAAAATCTTCCATCACTGCTAATATGAGTAAAAGAAACTACCTTTACGGAAAAGAAGTGCTTCCTTAGTGATTAGGAGCTTCCCTAAGAGATCATGATGGAAAGAAAAATGAAAGATGGTTGGAACTTAATTCTGAGACTTAAAAATCAACGTGTGTTAACAGTAATTGAAGATAAGGATCTAAAGTTAGCTATTTGTTTCAAAATCCATGAAGTATGGTTTGTGTACATTCTTACTATTCTCTTACTCATAAAGCAAAATGTATCTCTTCCTTTGAAATAACAATATTTTATCTTATTCTATTTTAATTTTTATACAAAGCCTTTTTTTTCTACAAAGAGTTCATTGAACAATATGATTAACATCTATCACAATGTCATTTTACCTTTATCTAGGGTCCTTATTTCTAAAATAAAGTTGGTGAACTATATTGGAAATTACTTTCTGCAGTTCAGTTTATCTTTGTTTTAAAATATTTAGCGCTATGTAGACAAAGACAGAGGCTGTTATCTGAAGGACATAGTGTTTTGTAATTAGCTACCTCTAGTCAAGACCTGTAAGATCTCTATTTGTGTACACCGTTGCTACAGCCATTTTACATTGGTATGTTCAGGCATCGGTATCTGGGTATGAGACTGTGAGCAGAACATGTGTAACTCGTAAGTCTAAACCCATTCAGCAGACAATGCACCTAAGAACCAGACAGAATTTAGCACACTATGAGGTTAAGCACTGATGTGCCCACACACTGGTACAGCACCTGGAGAGCCTTCACCAGCCAGGCAGATGTGGATGAGAAGGGAAGGGTCGGTGGTCACGGCTCCCTGGAGCCATCATCACGGGTGTGGAGCTTTCACCTTCCTCCAGCTCCATCAACAGTTACAGCTCTGATAGCTTGACCCCATCCTGGCAGTTCCTGACCGTCCCTGACCGTCCATGACTAGACCAGCTTCCAGCTATCTTTTCATGCCGATGTTTTGTCTCTTGAATCCTTGATCTAATAACGATCGCAGATCAGCAGTCCTATCACTCTCTGCAATTTTGACCTTACTTATCTCTGTACAGACGATCTCACAGCTCTGTCTCAGCAGTCTGAACCAAGGTTACACAGCTGCAACTTATCAAAGCTGGTTCCCTGTACAAGGGCAGCTAAAATTGTTGGGGGAGAAATTAGAGCAGGGACCACAGAGAGAGGGTTACAGTGTTTGGCTTTAGACATTACAGCTTAAGAAGGATGTGAAAAAATTATAAAGAGCCAAGCAAAGGACAAGAATGATCAGAAGTCTATGATCTACAAGGTTGAAAGTGAGGGAAGGAAAGGGGGTGGGAGGGAAGAGACGAGACAAGAGAAAAAAAGAGATAGCACAAGAGACTTCTAACATGAAAACGTAGCTATAAAGATGGAGACAGTGATGTGAGGAGAATTAAGGGGCTAAAATAACAGATGAAGGATTTTCAACAGATTTACAGAAAATCTTCCTACTAGAACAAAAAATTAAGCATTGCCCTGGGGAGAATGCTACCTGTAGACCACAAAGAATCTTAAAATATGACAGCTGTGGTGTTTAAATAGTAGTCAGTGATAGCCTCCTCTCTATATAATTTATTCCACAGACTAGGAGTAGCTCCTAAGAAAAAACCTGCCTCTGAAAAGATATTGGTTATGTGCTTGTTGCAGAGATGTCTGTTGTGTTAGAAGAGACAAGCTGTCAGTTTTTAACTTAGAACTTCTGGAGGTCTTTTAGATATCTTGAAACCAAGCCACAATGTGTCACAAACATAATTTTATGGTAACTAGTATAGTAAGTAAAAATCATATTTGATATGGTTTTGGTGGTCTGTACTTCTGTATTTAGTTGTAGTTTCCTAAACACTGCAGGCTTCTTTCCCAGGTATATCACATTTCTGTAACGTAGCCAAGAAATTGATGAAAATGTGAATAACCAAGGCCAGCTTATCATATGCCTGAATCTTCTAGCCAGCTGGAAATGCTAAGAAATACTTTTTTACTGTTGCTACTGCAAAAATTTACTCTCAGTAAAGAAGGTACATAAACTTTGATCAGAAATTTTGTGTTACTATTTGAGCACTGGCAACTACAGTCAGGCTACAAATTCTTCAAATTGTTTACCTGTGGAGAATGACTTAGGGATATTAGTGGATGAAAAATTTGGCATATGCTGGCAATGTGTGTTTTCAGCCCAGAAAGCCAATTGTTTCTGGGCTGCATAAAATGGACTGTGGCCAGCAGGTCAGGTGAGGTGATTCTCTAACTCTACTCTTCTCCCATGAGACCCCACCTGGAGCACCACATCCAATTCTGGGGTCCCTAGTACAGGAAAGAAATGGATTTGTTAGTGCAGGTCCCAGAGGAGGGCCATAAAAGTTATCAGAGTGCTGGAACAACTCTCCTACGAAGAAAGGTTGAGCGAGTTGAGATTATTGAGTCTGGAGAACAGAAGGCTCTGGGAAGACTTTGTTGTGGCCTTTCAATATTTAGGAGGGGCTTACAAGAAAGACAGAGAGAGACTTTTTAACAAAGCCTGTAGTGACAGGACAAGGGACAACAGTTTAAAACTGAAAGAGGGTAGATGTAGATTGAACATAAGAAAGAAACTTTTTACGATTGTGGGTGCCCCATCATTGGCAGTGTTCAAGGTCAGGCTAGATGGGGCTTTGAGCAACCTGACCTAGTGAAACATGCTCCTGCCCATGGGCGGTGGGTTGGAATAGATAATCTTTAAAGGTCCCTCCCAACCGAAACCATTCTGTGATTCTGTGAATGCTACTATTGCTGAAGCCATAGGGTTCTTTTTCATTCTGCTTCTGTTGTGTGGTTCTCCAGGAGGGCTAGGTATATTTTACTCCTTCAATAAGACACATTTTTGATGTTCAGTATTGCTGTACACCCACAATGAAGTTCTGGAAATTAAATGGATACCTGTCTTCTCTTTGAAACTGTATCACCCTTGTATTCCATTGGTACAATTTCAGTTAACACTGGCACGAGATCAGTTTAGATGTGTCAGTCACCAAAAGCACATTCAAGACTGTATTTCATAAACTTCTTTGCTCATGGTCTTACTGTAAAATTTCAAACACTACTGCTTAAATGATGATTTTTTTGGCAGAATTTTTATATTCTAGTATAAGCATTATAGTACCATTAGAAATACATTCAAACTCTAAATAGTCATTTCGGAATTACATGATAATAGAGTAGCAATTTGAGTGTTATCTTTATGCCATAGAGTTCACACTTCGTAAATCAGACAGCTTTTAAGATGAAATACAAGAATAATGTCCAGTTCCTCTGCCTTCAGACAAAAAGTTAAAGTTGAAAGAAAAATAATAACTGATATATTAATGTTTAAATTAAAATAATTCTTTAAGTACTTGAGTAATCCAAAAATAGTTAAATCAAAGTATAAAACCATCTCTATTTCTTGACAGGTGAGTTTATGTCTTCTTCACAATAACAATTGCTTTGAGGAATACTATTAGAAGAAAAAGGAATGACGAGCCTTACTTGCTTAGAAAGAGACAGTAGTTTTCAGTTTAAGTAACAGTGTTTTTTTCTGAGTGGTTTGAATGTGTTGTAACTTAAAACTTTAAATATTCTAAGAAAAGCAGATTACTGCTCTTTAAAATGGCATCTCATAGTTTTATTTTCTTATAAAAAGAAATCAAATAACTTTAGAAAAAAAAAATCTAAGTCTTTGAAGCTAATTGGATGAAATGCACAACACTACCGAAGATATTCCAAAACAATGTAATAAAAAAGTTGTTTTAAGTAATATATGTTTGATATTTGTATACATACACATATATATGTTAATCTTTCCAATCACGCTGTATAGATTTAAATGTCTAGCTGTGTATAGCACAAGACAGTTCCTAATGCCCTCATGTTTCTTTTGGTTTGTCATTAAATTTCACTGCATTATTAGTTTGAATAATTCCATTATATCTACACATTTAAATATACATAACTTATGTGGCTGTACTGCTGTCATGTTCAAGCTATGTAATTTATCTCAGAGTAGTATAAGATGAAGGCACACTGATGCAGACAACATTCATTCTGAAAGATCATATCATTTAGTTATCTGGTTTTTACCTTTAAAAATGGACTCCTTTTCTTTTATATATAGCCTTACAGCTAGTGCTGGAAAGATTTACATCAGAATGTAAGGTAGCTGAAACATTCATGTAAAAGGTTAGAAACGCAGCCCCATTGCTCCTTTTATTCTGATTTGGCATATGCATTTGATTCAATCCTTACCGGTAATGTTAATGCTGAGCACTTTAGAAACTATTTGGTTTTAGGTTTTCATTATAACAATTCTAGTTTGTGTAGGTATTCTGATAGGTATGAAAGAGTCAAATAGTCTGAATGTCTGACAGACTTTATGCGGTCAGAGTACTTAAGTCTGTTTGACTATGGTTTGATTAAATTAGCTATAAAGAGTTTTCAAAATCTCTCTAAATGACTATAAGAACTCTGGTTAGTAATCTACTGCATAACAAAAGACCACCCATTACATTTCTTCTGATAGTGTTGTGAGTTATGGTGGAAGTAGTTAACACATTAGAAACAAACGAATAAAACATTACAGGATTATTAAAATCATGTTACTGGCAAATAGTTATTTAAAATGTACTTGCTTTTATTTATTTTCACATCCCTAGATGCAAAATATTTCCATATTTAAATAAACATACACCTTCCTAGAATTCTGATAAATTTAGTTTATGGCTGCCTCTGTATGGTATTCAGATATGTACGTATTACATGTTACGCATTCTATCTAGATATGTGCATAACAACAATATTTTTATTTAAATTTAGGATAGTATACACATTTTAAAATACTTTATAATGCAAGTTGGGGTTTTTTAATTTATTTTTTTCTCTTTTATTTAGGCTGAATACTCTTAATTGCTTACATTTCTCTTTTTTTGCAATATCAACATTTTGGTAATTTTCCTTTCATTTATGTCCATTCCAGATCATTGATTTCTGAATAAAGATCAACAATTTGACAATAGGATAGAACCTGAGGTCATATAAGATGTCTACTTTCCAACTGTTAATATTTCCTATAATAATGTAAATTATATAAATTGTATAATATTCATGTTATTAATACGAACTATTAAAAAATTTCAGTAGCTATTTTATCTAGGGCAAAGATGATCATCGTTCCTGAGACTCCAAACCAGATCCTAAAACCCTGAAGGCCAATAAATATATTCCCCATGCTACTTCTTGTCAAAACTGCTTTTCACACCTTATCAGTGGGTCATGCTGAGAAAACATAGTTTGTATAAGAAAGTATTTGCCTAATATGATTAAGAATTATTTAACTAATGATTTTCAATGGTACTGGGTTTAGATTAGACAGAAGGAATACTCTGGGAAGAATACCGAAGATCTATTCAGGCTGATTTTACTAACTCTTATTCTCATTTTGAGTATGCTGCTTAAGAGTATTTTAATAATATAGTTGTAAGATTGCTCATAAAAATGTGATTATATTCATTGTCTTCAAGCCCTACATTTTCCTGTCCCATTAGAGTAAGTCATGGTCATTATGCTTCTCTCCTCCCTTAAACCACTATGTTGCCATAAGC
>VXBO01001887.1:49149-60137 GCA_013400135.1 Rhinoptilus africanus | reverse complement strand
CAACAGACAATATCTTATTTAATAAGACTTTTTTATTGTTAAAAAATTAATAATTACTAGCTTGTTTTCTAATTATCAACTTACACAGGTAGAAAGTCAAAAGAATAAAAAAGGCTTTAGGCAAAATCATCAGGGGAGATACACACTCTCTATGTTGAAAATAGATGTTAGCTGACTGGTTGGCATGGCAGCAGTATTCTGTGCTTCCATATGAGACATAAATATTTGAAAACACCTCAGAAATTACAGTCTTTAAAATCCTAAGGACAGAGTGGGTTACAGAGCTGTTGCTTGCTCCTTTCTGTGGAAGACAAGATGAATTAGAGACATATTCATACCCAAGATATGTTAAAACAGACATCAAGGAATTTTTCAAATTCTCCATCAGAAGATCATCTCAGCTGCTACAATCTGATCTCTTCAGTAATCACATGAAGCAACAAGTACCAAGAAGTGTCAAGAATGCTGCTACTGCTTCTGAAAATCTGTACACCTCTATAAGGTCATTCTCTTCTATATCACCATTACTTTTATGTCTAATACTTGGTACTTCCATTTAACAAATAGAAGGATAGAAGAATAAAATGAAACAAAAAGATAAATTACATTTAGGGACATTAGGACAGCAGCTGCAAGCAGATATTCAAATTAGCAGATGAAAGAGGATGGTTAACTGAATAACACATTCTGCCTTTTCAACTTAACCGTGAACTGAGATTCTTAACGTAAAGGGTACAGTATCATGGCGATTTTATCTCAAGATAAAATTCACAAGGGGTAGTTCAGAGAGTGTTGTGAGTTTTCTTTAGGATTTTCTGATATTTAGTGAATGAAAATGTCTACTCTCATGTTGTCAATTCAGAAAATGGTTCAACTAAACAAAGCNAGGAATTAATTCACTGCTTTCCATCGTCAGGCAGACATTTAGCCATCTCCAGGAGAGGTCTTCATCACACCTAACGGTGCATTGGGAAGACAAATGTGGTGACTCCAAATGACCCTCTTCTACTTTCTTCTCTGCAGCTTTTATCACTGAGCATGATGTCATAGAGTATGGCATAGCCTTTCAGACATTTGGGGTCATCTGTCCCAAATGATGTCCCATCTATCCCAACTGTGTACCCTCCCAAANCAGGAAGTTGAACTAGAGACCTCCTTAGGTCCTTCGCAACCTGAATTATTCTATGATCTTATCCTATAGTCTTACTTATAGGTAAGAGTACCTTTTGTGCATTTATTTGTTTGGCTGTTCCTGAAATGGCCTTCAATTGTGTGTTTTGATCTAATGTCAGACTAAATATAAGTAAAACCATTTTTTATAACAGCAGAGCAGTTTTCCCAGAGAGACTGTGCCACCTCCTTCATTGAAGGTTTTCAAAACCCATCTAGACAAAGCTCTGTGCAACTTGATCTGAACCTGTAGTGGACCTTGCTTTGAGCAGGAGGTTGGATTAGTGATATCCTGAAGTCCCTTCCAACCTCAATATTCTACGATTTTATAGGTAGTGAATAAGAGGTCCACTTATCAATTCTTGTGTTTCAGATTGACCTGTAAAAAAAAGCCTTATTTTTTCAATTGCTCTACTCTGAATGCCAGCTTTTGTAGCACATCAGTATTATGTAAAAGCTATTCCACTTACTAAATATTTTACTGGGTCCACTGCACTGTTTTAATCAGTAATGCAGGACTGAGAACCTTCGGTCTGAGACATTTCATTTCCTCTACTCTGCAACTTAATGAATGACAACAAGAAGAGACATAATGTAAGCTGGGTAGCATGTAGTGAAGGAGTTCTACAGCAGACACACATCCTCTTCCTCTTCGGTGGGTTCTGTTTTAATTTTCTTCTTTCCCCATTAATTAAACAAATGTCCCATTAAGGAGCCACAACAAAAAACATTGTCGTAAGACAAATATAGGAACAGTTCATGAGGAAAGAAAATTATTAAATGTAGTTTTAATTTCATTAGACTTCAGAATATGGAGAATACAATTGTAATGTTAGAAGATCCACGAGCTCAGGTAATTCTATGGAAATTCGTTGCTTTAAAATGGGAGTATTTGTTTTCAGCTATATAACTAAAAAATCTTTTATTTCCCAGTATGAATGAAAAATAAAAAAACCTGAATAGTTGCTTAAAGGGAATTTTTTGTGTGTTTAATTGTACATTTCTGTATGACATTGGGTGAGGTCATACAATGTCTAATTTCTATGGACACTTATATGTGTCCATATAAATTAGAAGAAATTTGGTAAAATTGCATGAATAAAATTTTGTGTTTTGCACTTAGTTCTGAGAGTGGTGTCATGTAAAATTTTAGCCACTAAGGTTAATGAGCATGTCCTATTGATTAGCAGTATGGCTAATCAAACAACAAACCCTCTATTGGTTAAAAAAATAGCTACGCCAATTTTTCTCTTAAAAAGGAGAGAAAGATGAACTCTAAGCTACAGGAGGTTAAGAATTTCACCTGAGATGTACAAGGCATAAGGGACTCAAGTAAACTGTAGATATAATTCAGACTGTTAGTCATGCAAAATGCTACCCAGTCATAACATTAAACTCAATATACGCCTCAATTTTTGACAATTATGTTCCCCTGTATTTTCATATTCCGTTTTTGTGCATAAACACATATCTTGATCTTTATGAAGTTTAAGAACTCCTGAAACACATAATAGCTAAGTACAATGAGAATGGAAAAATTAGTCATTTCTCCAATTAAGTTTCCGTAGTTAGATATTCTGTGAATGTACATACATCTACAGGAACAGGCTGCTCACAAAATACATCATCTGTTTCCTTTCTGGAGGACACGTGGAAGAAAAAAACAAAGTACCTAAAATATGTTCTCACACTTACTGACTGTGCTATAATAATCAGTAAGGAGAAGGTTCAACTTCACACCCAAGACTCTCAACTTGATACCTGGGCTGTAGGCTGTACTGAGGTTAAGAATAGTCTTCTCTCTTCTTTTTGAAGCTGTTTCACTGTGTAGAAAAGAATTAAAAATTTATAAGATCAGAAAGAGAGCAAGCATAACAATGACTCAGTAGCCTACTGGTTAAAAATCTCACTTGAGAAAGAGACCCAGATTCAGTTCTGTGTTCCAAAGTCTATACATTTTACATGAGACAGACATTGGATAACATGTATAAGTAGCTCATGGAGCAACTTTCCAGTCCCACGCGAATACCTTAACCAGCTGACATGAGAGCCATACTAACTATTAGATTTTTTGGTGCCCTCTATGAATATTACATTCTTTTCTGCACAGCAGCAGGTAAGCATCTCGCTCACTACAACTGAAGTTACATCTTCATGTTGAAAATGGTCTCCTGGCATTTTTGCTTGATACCATACAATGAAAAGAGAGAAAAAAAAAATCTAATGAGCAGGGTAACTAGGCTATGAGAAGTGTTAAGTAGCCATCACCTACCTGTAATATGAAACTTCAGAAGAGAAAATCTGTCCCTTTTTGGCATAGCAGAATGCAGACTACTCCCTTTAAGATATTTCTACTCTGCTCACTTAATGAATGTTCAGCCACTTCCAGCTGAAAATTCTAGGCTGATTAATTTCCTAAAAAACATGTTAAAGATTAATAATATTCACAATTTAGACTAGAAAATCTGAAAGAAATATTTTGCACTTTATTCTTTATTATTTTCATGCTGAATGTTGTGTTGGGTCTTAAAAATTTGTCAGATTCTAGATCCCATTGACTAAATCTGTTTCCATGTGGGACAGTGTATTCATTCTCTTTGTGAGGCTTTTGGTATTATACTTCTGTGACTGACCTATAAGCCCCTAAAATGGAAGAAGGCTCAGAGGAGATGAGCAAGTGTGATGTACCCATGAAGGTCAGAGAACTGCAGGGTGTGTGTGTGCAACAGACTGCGGCTGTTGCAAAGAAGCTGACTTTATCTCATCACAATGGGAA
This sequence comes from Rhinoptilus africanus, assembly GCA_013400135.1. Taxonomy (NCBI): domain Eukaryota; kingdom Metazoa; phylum Chordata; class Aves; order Charadriiformes; family Glareolidae; genus Rhinoptilus; species Rhinoptilus africanus. The sequence goes on along the minus strand of VXBO01001887.1, from coordinate 56,191 downwards.
ACAGGAGGTGGGCTTCGTTTTTGATGATCAGTTATCAACAGTTGAGTGGATCAGCTGGTCGTATTAATGTTTCTCCCCAGTTCACTAAAAGAGTTTGATTACTTCCCTGAGTTAGCCAGACCAACATGAGGGTAGTGAATAAGTGTCTCAGCTCAACATAGAATATAAAACTAGACAACTGTCAAAATAATTTAAAAGACAGCAACAAGTCTGAGCTGGCTTCAACCCACATTTTCCTTCTCAGCAATTGGGGATGCCCAGCATCCTGACAGTAGAGCATGTTTTACAGATTGATAATGGGGATCAAATTGGTATTGTGATTCAACTGTGTATGGAAAATGATTTGTTTTGCTAAATTTAACTTACATTTGTATTGTGTTATGCAGTATATCTTGTATCACTCTGCTAAATCAGAAATCCTACGTAACATAAACTATCTTCAAATAAGTGAATTTGATGTTAAACATTATACCTTCCCCATGTGGACCATCTAAAAGAACCTGGTCAGAGAGCATTGGAATATCAAAATTTCCAAGAAGAACTTAAAAAATGCATTCTTACCCCCATTAAAGATTTCCTTGTTGCATCAATAAATGTAATTTTTAGTAAATTCACCACTACATAAAGAGATTTCTCATTCATATAAATTTTATTTTTGCTGGATATCCTGAACATTTATTTATCTCAGCATCTATAACATCTACAATGTTATTTTCCACAGATTTTTTAAATTCTTTTTTGTATATTTTTTCTGTTTGTTTGCTTGATGGAATATATACATCATACAATTTTTCCTGATATCTACAAACATATCTGGGTCAGAAGGCTGTTAAGGAGAACTTTTTTATTACTACTACTGGTTTTAATTACAGTTTCTGATTCTGCAGTCTAGGTCCATGGAATGGGAAAGGAACTACTACTACCATGTCTGGCTTGGGGGAGGTTGAGTAAAACTCTGCTTGTTTTCAGACCAATAGTGTTATTTCCTCACTGCATTTTTCTATATTACAAGTAGCAAGTGTGCTAGATCAACAGGTACGAGATAAAATGCCACAGTGTTGGATTTACGCGTTTGTCCTCCACATTCTAGTACACATGTTAGCTAATGAAACTGAACACCTTCATGACAGCAAAAGCTGATAGGGCAGGCTGTATCTGTTACTCAATCACTGAGAGACGCTTTGGGTCCCAATGTACACAAGCCCTTCTCTCTCCTTACACTATTCTCTCATTCTTCTGCAAGTGTAGGGTGCTGCACCTGGGGAGGAATAACCCCCTGCACCAATACAGGTTGGGAGCTGACCTGCTGGAGAGCAGCTCTGAGGAAAGGGACCTGGGAGTCCTGGTGGACAACNCTGCTCTAGGGTGGCCCTGCTCTGGCAGGGGGGTTGGACTAGATGATCTACTAAGGTCCCTTCCAACCCTATGATTCTATGATTCTATGATTCTATGATTCTATGCTTCATAAACACGTTTCCCATTTCTCCTAATAAGTAATGGTTTCTTGATTTTTTCCTTTTACATATAAATTCTTGTCAAACCTCAGATAATTGCCCTGGATACTCCTATTCTTGCCAGCCCTGTGCTATTGAGTGGAAAACAAATAAGAGAATTCAGAGTTTGAGATATTTCCGTATGGCATAGTGCAGGAAAATTCTCCAAAACCTCCAAATCAGTAAAATTAGGCATTTTGCTGGGCTCACCACTTGTGAAATTCTGTTACTGTGGATGTGGAAGTGAACATGTGACGGTGAGGAAATTATGACCATTTTATTGAAGCAGTCATTAACAGCATACTAATATTCAGTTCAGTGCAAGGCATTATTCTCTTACCCTTGCTCACAGTGACTTGTATGCAAGTAGTGTTATTGAGCCAGAGCCAACTATTCAGTGTGAAGAAAGTAGAAAAAATAAGGGCTGTATCTCACTATCAGCATCACAGCTGTTCTCACTTCATGTCCTACTTGGTAGCTGGGCTACTGAGAAAAGCAAATGCTTCTTTGTCTTATTTCTACACTAAGTAAATGCCATAAAAACCCATTAACACTGACAAGGTTCCTGCTTCTGAATATCAACTACTTTAACTCTTTCTCTTACACCATCTGTTTAAACTATAGAAAGCAATGGCCTTTTTAAAGACTACATGTAAACACATAATTTGATTTTTCCAAAATAATAGAAGGATATGAATACCTTATTTTATTCTTATTATACAGTTCTGTTGGCTGTGCTTTGAAGCATTTGTGCATTGCTTAGAACATGACCCTTGTATTCTGAGTAGTTAGTCTTCTTAAGCAGCTTCTGAATAGAAAATTTTTACTTCTCTACAGGTCTGGGCAAATTATGTTTGAGTTAAATGAAAACAGTGTGAATATTTTTGTGGACTGATGGAACTGCTTCTTAAATAATGTCATAATTTGACCCTTTGAAATATGCACCAAATGTGTTCCAAAACATATTGAAATCAGCAGTAAAATCCTTTCTTCTGTTAACTTGAATTTAGATCAGCTTCATAGAATAAAATTGCTTTAGATTTTTTGTTTCATTACTCATATTACTGTTGCAGTGAAAACTGATACAGTCTTTACTTACCGACCTCTCAAAAATATCTGGAAGGTCCTTGGTGCTTTTTTAGGATCCCAAACATTTCTGTATGTTTATGTTAAAATTCATTAGAAGTTACCTTTTGTTATCTTCCTTCCCTTCATTAATTTGAAGTTCTACAAGCTGAAGTTTGTCAGTGTATAGATCATCAAGCCCAGGATAGCAGACACTAATTGTCAAAGCTGTCATGCCTGATACCTATCAAAAAATCCTGACACTATCTTGCTTTAGAGACTAGCATAGCCTTCACTGATTGCTGTGGAATAGTTAAAAGGAGTAGAGAAGATATTCCCTGCACTTTTCTGCAAAATTGGTTCCAAAATGAGCGAAGCAGATAAATTACCATCTGCTTTTGGTTGCAGAAAACCTGAGTACATTTATTTTCATCTACTTGTTTCCACAACTAATTAATAAATGATTACAGAGAAAGATGACGACTTAACTTACTAGTCACACAGGACACAGATGTATGCTGTTCTGCAGTTTCTGACAGATTGAATTATTGGATACAGTTAAGTTGATGGAAAAAAAGCAAAAGGATGGGTTAGAAGTTCAGGATTCTTGCTGACTGCACTACCTTGTTATGTTATCTTGCTAAAAGTTGATTTCAGTAACATACATTAAATCCTGTTCCTTCCAATCAAGAAAAACATAACCGATAAATCATATAATAGGAGGTAGTATAAAATATCTTAGCTTCTTTGACCTCGGGAGTAGAGCTGTGATGGAGGAAGCTGTGCACAGCGCTATTCTATGCTGATAAACACAACACTGCCAAACGATTTGTATCAATATCAGTATTTACCTTATGTAAGCTTCTCTATAAACAGAAATAAACCCCAGATGCATGATGTGTGGGGAATTTCTTTTACTTTCATCTAACACAATTTAGAGACATTAATATTGACTCTGGGTGAAAGATGGGTCCTTATCCTTATCATACAAACATAATTACCTGTTCTTAGCATGTAAGATAATCTGCTTTATAACTGTCTACTGATGCTTAACTTTCTGATTTAGAAAATACACTCTTAGAGTATCCTTTGAGATCGAATGACCTTGATCTTTATTTTCATAACTCATTTTTGTCACTTTCTAAGTCACTCATTTCTGTCATTGATACATGCATTAAGAAAAGATGTACTATAAATATGCAGAGAGAACTTACTAAACATGGGGCTCAGATCTTTGTATTGATGCAAAATAATCACGATTGACATATACTTATTCTGATCAATGGTTAATAATGTGCCACTTCACAAGAATGCAAAGAAATTGTTTTCAGAACTCCTCTGGACATGTTACAGATAAGATTATATTTAGAAGAAAATATATGGTGTACTTCCTCTGGAATATCACTTAGTTGGAAAGGCTGTGTGAAAATTTAATATTCAGACTGCTTTGCTTCATTTAATTTTTAGTACGAAAAAATTCAGTTTGCAGAATTCCAACTTTTATTATTGCCATTACACTAAATGCAATGTCCTACCAGTTAGCACAATAATGGCTATATCTCAAAGGATATAAGTCTACAGAAATCTGTTAAACACAAAATCTTGTTATGGCCAAAAAGGGAAATCCCCATATGTACAGAGCTAGAAAATTATTGTTAGAGTTTTCAGAAGATGATAATCTAATTTATCTGGATAAGACAGAAAAGCCTTATTAATAAAATGGTTAAGACTGACCAGAGGGTGATCTCTGTTTCAGATAAAGGGCTGTATCAGCTGGGTGAATCAGCTGGCTGCATAAATGGCCTTACCTGAGTTAATAAAAAAAATGTGAAAATCTTCCTCAGTGGCACAGACCAGCATGGGGGAAGTTTATGCGTGGCTCAGCCCAACAAAGAGGATAAAAACTGGGCAACCAACAGAATGGACTTTAAAGAGGACAGCAGGCTTGAGATGGCTTGAGTTAGCTGGAGACCAGATATTCCTTCCCAGCGACTGATGTCACCCAGCATCACAACAGTAAGCATATAGAGACAGGTAATGGGAATCTTGTTAGTATTGTGGTCCAGCCATATATTGCAGTTGTTATATTTTGCTTGTGCTGTTATTTCAGTGAATTGCTGTAGTACTCTGATAAATCAAAATCCCAGGCAAATATCTTCAAATAAGTATATTTGGAATATTTAAAAGAATCTTGTCAGTTTTGGACTCTGACAGTGGGAAATGCAAATACAAAGTTGAATCTGGTTCCTGCAGGTTCCATGGCAATTAATGGTTTTCTTGAAAATCCTCAGTATCATGTGGAAGGTGGCAGAGACTTTTGGTAGGAAATGATTCTCTGCAAACAGAGACAGCCATTGTAGGACATCTAAGTTTTTAAAACTTCAATGTTATCTTCTAAGGTTTTGAACACCAATGGTGAAATCAGGGTCTAAAATTTGGGTTTGACTGTTAAAGTAAATATAATGAAGAGCTAATGTAATAATGACCATTGCAATAGCTCTGGATATGTCACCTGCTTTAAATTATATATACAGTGAAGCATAGCACAGCAAGGTTGCAATGCTATGTATCCAGCCATACTTAGGTCCTAGTAAAACTTAAGAACCCGTACTGCAGAGGTCATGTTCTGGTAAATACTCTAAACCACCTTGGCAAGACCAAAGATGGAAGGACACTTCTTTGAAAATTCATAGGTGTTTACTGACGGGGAGTGTCACTGAAATTATGCAGCAAATGTAATAAGTAACAAACCATGAATATATAATCAGTGTCTTTAATAAAAATATGTTGCCCAAGTTCTGTCATGTAAAAGTTAATAATATATAAAACTTGGAAGGGTCGTTAGAAAAAAAAACACCACCAAATTGGTGGGCCACAGTGTGCAGAATTAATCCAGTGGAATATGGAAAGCCACACAGTCTACAGCACATACTTGATCCAGTTTTTATTGGCTTTCCTCTAATTTTGCTGTCCAGCTGATATGCAACAGTAATGCTCATCAGTTGTAAACACACTCATAGTTTTATCCCATGGCAGTATTTCTTATATCCTCACACCACTCCATGGAAAACATGCGTGCATTTGCCTTGATGTATACCTATCACAGAGAGACCATCTTGTCACAGTACTTTGTACAGTGTTTTCTCCTCCTTTGATGCCTACTTGCTGTGACTGATAGTTTGTCCCTGTGAACATCCATAAGTTTCAGCTTGACCATACTTTGGCTGTCAGTCAGATTAGTATAATACACTGTCACATTGTGTGTACCAACATGGCAGCATTATTTACATCCTGTCATATGTAGGCATGCAGCTAGTGCACATTCCTATCTCATGCTTGGTGTTTCATTTTACATTTGTTTTGCACTTTGTTAGACACTCCAAAATAGCTCCATTCCCGTACAAATGTTAACATTCTCAAGACTTAAGAACAAATCTGCTATAAAGAGGCAAGAAAGAAATTAAGACAGAAAGTAGTATCTAACAATAATGTAAAAACCCTACAGCAGTATATTGTGGGAAAAAAAAAACAAACCAAAAAAACCCAGGAAAATCCTGTGTAATGAAATCCAGTATGCATGCTCAAAATATATCTCTAGAATCCAGCTTTCACTAATCATCGTCACTGACTCATGTTCACAGAAAATATTTTTTCTGAAGAATTATCTTTTAAGACTAAATGGCCTCTTTCTTTCAAGAGACAAAGACCTAGTTGCTCAGTAAAACTTAAAACCAAAGGAAAGTGAACAAAGAAGAAAATGTGTTTACTGATTTTTCTAGTGCATACTTTTTTCACTAAAATCCACTCACTGGGACTGCACTAGTACGTGTTTCCAGGGTTAAAAAAAAAAACACTGAATTCTAGAGAGAATGGGGTTTTCCAAAGAACATTTCTTAATGAGCAAAAGGCTGTTGGAAAATTATAGGCAGATAATAAATTTTGCTCCTTAACTTTTTCCTGTTTCTCAGTTCTACAACCATTGTGTAACTTTATAAAAAAAGAAAAAAAAAATACTCTCATGAGAATAATGTTTTAAAATTTGCCACCAGCTTTAGTCACTTTGAGTAACAAAACTTGCCTCGAAAGAGTTGTTCAAGGTTGTGAGTCTTAAGTAGTGTCATCCTGATACTTTGAGTTACTTTCCAAAACAACGGATAGCATAGTTGCTTAAGTTAGCACTACTGTTAGGCAGATGAGCAGTTTCCCCTACTTTTTGCTGTATGGTTGTAATCCCATTCTGGAACCTCTAATGCTGCCATGCCTTCTAATGTGTAAGTCCTCATTTCAGACTATAGCTTCTTCTACAATGAGCTGGGACTCAACAGACAGTTGCTAGAAACCTTCCCTGTGTGATCTCAAGCTTCTTGAGATCTTGACCTTGATTCTTGATCTCTTGACCTCCAAGCTCAAGATCGGTGCATCCCTAAGAGCAAGAAATCGGCCAAGGGATGCAGGAGGCCTGCCTGGCTAAGCAGGGAGCTTCT
>VXBO01001887.1:12841-40907 GCA_013400135.1 Rhinoptilus africanus | reverse complement strand
CGGACTAGATGATCTCCAGAGGTCCCTTCCAACCCTATGATTCTATGATTCTGTGATTCTGTATCATGGAAAACTGGTAAGCTGTTAGCATGTTCCACATTTTATTTTGTCTGTGGCTCTTCAGCTGTCTCCTAGCCAATGCCCAGACAGGGTTCAGGAATTAGCAAAGGCCAGATATAATTCCCAAAGGCAATATGGATGAGAAGAGGGTTTAGCTGTGCAAATACAAGCCAAGCTTTGCCAGTACCAGTGGTCTCTGTGCCTGAAGCCTTTAATTTACTAGAGTGGACATAGCCTGTGTGTCTAAACATTATACAAGTTAAAAATATACACTACTAGGTATTGGAAGGGTTATTAAACATTGGAATAGGCTGCCCAGGGAGGTGGTGGATTCACCATCCCTGGAGGGGTTTAGGAAAAGGGGAGATGAGGTACTTAGGGACATGGTTTAGAAGGGGGGTTTGTCAGGGTAGGTTAATGGTTGGACTTGATGATCTTAAAGGTCCCTTCCAACCTCACCGATTCTATGATTATTGATACAGTGTTGATTAATGCTTACAGCTTCTTCCAGGCTTGGTGACAAATTCACATCTATATTAGTTTGTATAAAATAAACTTTAGGATACTCAGGTGAATGAATAGGGCTGTAGAACTGGACAAGTAGAAGCACTGAACTAGTCTCTGTCTTCTTTGTGCTCCTTGGACATAACCTGCACTTGGTTATTGCAATGACTTTGGCTGTTTAGGGGAGACTTTCTTTTGCATTCACATCCGTTTTACATTCACATCACCCCATTCAATAGCAAAGTATAATTTATCCCTTATAACGTATTAATTCATCCAATATTCTGTATAATTCTTATTGTTCAACAGCTATATAAAATGAGGCAAATATTCATAATTTTTGATGGTAGTATGTTGCAGTAAATAACAAATATAAGCTAATACTGACCTCATGAATGAAAAATCTGCTTCTCCTGCGTACTTTGTACCTCCAGCAGCAAAACATTAACTTTACAGTAGATTTCAGCTTTTTGTTCCTAAAGATGATGATTCATACACCAAGGCCACTTAACCAAGTTACCTGACATTTGTAATCCCACAAGAATTACAGACTCAGACAATAGCATCAAAACAAGACAAGTTTAATGATCAGACACACAGGACTCAGACTGTTCACCCAGCAATTTTTATATACAACAAACATTTCTTTAAAAGTCCAATACATAACTTGATTAGTTTTGGACAGGTCTAATCTACTCGCCTAGCCTCTATGGGACTGCTACCTCACACTAACAATGACCATGGCAACAATAAAAAAAGCTGTATTTTCACAGAGCCACCTCTTGAGCCATCTGTTACATTTTCCAGACACAAGCAGGTATTTTTATATCAGCCATGTCAGGTTTTTGCATGTTGTTTGTTTTTTCTTAAGCTAATACATTGATTGTTTTCAAACTGACTCAAGTCTCACTTTATAGCTGTATTTCAACAGTGCAGTGATTTATTCCTTTTTCTAAGATTTAAGTTTCATAGAGCATCTAAGTATTTAATTCATAAACAAGGTTTAACACAAATATTCTGAAGGTGCTCTAGAATGATTTTTTTTTCTACGTACATCAAGGATACTTTTTTAGGAAACAAGATACTTTCCTACAGGTAACGAGTTTAACAATGTCTGAGAAACTGTGGAATAAGTTAACATCTTAGGACTTTAGCTATCTACTTATGCCTACTGATTATTCCTCATGAATTGAGACCACCATTCATCTCTCCTTTTTTTTGTTTAAGGAATTTACTGAACATAAAGCTGTCACCCGGTCTTCCGATTCATTACAGATCATTGATTATTACATGTCATTTCAGAAAAGAACTACTTTAAATATTTCATTTAAAAAAATCACTCTCGAGAGAAGAAACTGATAACATATAATGGACTTTGAGAGTCTTGAAATGGCTTTGCCTTTTTCTCTCTTTTTATAATAAACTTGGAAAATGTACATAGGAGGAGAGGATTAAGAAATAAAATACATGTATTTTTTTAATAAATAAACCAGGATGAATTAGTATTTTCTTAAAGCCTCATCACTAGATCTCTTTAAAGTGTTTTAGGTGCAGAATGAATAGAATGTTTTATGGAAGCCTTCTTTACCAGTCGAAGCAAACAATCTCTACATGACTTGTAAATGCTTGCTTCTGCAGTGTGCCAGGAAAAGGCTTTGTTGACATGTGATTTTTGCTTTCTTTATTCAACATAAATATCTTATCTCCAACTATGTTTGACATTTCAAACATTAAGCATGATATTGAACATAAATCAGGGCACTGGAGGCAAAACTTTTTCTCACAGGACCCATCTTAAAGGGAATGTTTTAACTGGAAAAAATACTTTGGTCCTAAGGCAAACTCAGAACTTGCATAGGTGTCAGAAGTATTATTAAGATTTAGAATAAGTTAATATAGTGTTCAGAGAGATATCTCCAGCAGTTTTTTTGAGTCATGGAAGAAGCCAAACACTGGGTTTGTTCTCTGAATAGACTCAACTAGGACCCAAAGTTGGGTAATTATCTTTATTGAGAATATTAATAATACTGATAATGCTGATGAATCCATGTTTGCTCCTGGAATTGAGACTAACTTTTCTTCTCCCTTTCATAGGATAGATCACTTAATCTGGTTAAACTTGGAAAAATTGCTCTTAATTCATGTTTTGTTTTGTAGTTTGCTGCTTCTGCTTCAACCCTACAGTGCCAAGGACTTACATACAGAGAAACCACTCTATTTTTTCAAATATGTTAGCTAGCATACTAAAAGTTATCACTTTATCATTAAAAACTTGACTACTAGAACACAATCCTTAATTCTACCTATGCTTTCCAAAGAAAATATGTAAATGTAGAGAATAAGCAAGTATACTCCTAGATCTTGCCTCAGGAATCCTTATTTGATTTAGCTTTTAATAAGCATCTTGTGATAAATAAATGACATCTAAACAGGCAATATGATACTAGGCATTATGGAAGTGATCATTGCTCCTGTGCTGCCTTTACCCTTACTGAACTCTGGATATAGTAATTTTCCAAGCCTTAGTTTTCCTAATGTTTTAATATGCAGCACTATGAGATGACAGACTTCCAGTGTGGTTGGTTTATCAAGCTGTTTATGTGCAATTCAATTTTAACTGTATGCATTTTCTGTCATACTAAAACAAGAGTCACCAAAGACACTCAGGATACCTTAAGTTCAAGAGCCTGTTTTCACATAATGCTTTGTTTTACTCAGGAGTCTGTGAAGCTCCCCTGTATGATTATGTTTCACTAATCAGAAGTCCAGAAGCATCAAGTTATTTTGCTCTTAGCATTTATCCTTGATAGTTATTCCCTACAGAAATATTAATCCACAATAGATATTTTATTAATGACCATTTAACTAGGAGATAAAAATATAGCACCATGCTAGAGACATTTTCATCCTATAAAAAAAAAAGAAAAAGAACCTGGCAAATTATGATAACTGCAATATTGTGATATTATGGTGCTTTTATAGAGTAGTCAATACATTTATTACAGGTGAATTCCCATAATATTGTGAACTAAACAAGTATATGTTTATATCATTTATTTATATCAAAGATTTTTCTATATTTCATATTTATTCATGCTTGGATGAATCTCTTCACGCAGCTAGTTTATTAAAATTACAGGTGAGTGAAACCATAAATTTCAACATGGCTGTATTCTGAAGAGTCTATGAAGCAGTAGATTGGAAGCATAAAATAAAGTGAGGAGAATCATGTCATGTTCTACTGGGAGACATATTTTACCTTTCAGCAGCATATTAGAAACGCATTTTAGAAATTGAGGCAAGGCATACAGTACCTTCTTCCCATGAGATATATTTCTCTGCCTAGAGCAGCATTTTCCTCTTGGCAGTGTGTTTCAGAACTGGCAAGTTCAACAGTTTAAAATCTTTAGCATTTGCATTACATTTCCCAATTCAGAAAAAAAATAAAAAAAGTCTATCACACCATTAAGGGGTTTTACACATAATTTTAATGTACATGGGCAAGATTGGTCATTTTTTCCCAAAATGGGTTATTTAGGCTACTAGGATGTCATGATTTTGTTATGTAATTTTGACAGTATATTCACATTGCATAATCTCTTTGGTTCTTAGGTATTCAAAACAAACTCAAAAGATAAATCAAGAAAAGGTTGAAAATCACTCTTGTTTGAAGGAGAGAGGTCATAGCATAGCATATTTATGTGGTATACTTTATATAGTACAGTTGTCCATGTCCTGTGTGTGTCCATGACCTGTCCCCACTGCCCTCTCATGTTTATTTAGCAGAGTACTACTGGCAGAATACTACTTCTCCACTGGATATAGAGCACAATCAGTGCTCCTTCCACTAGGACTTTCTTGCAGATGTTTATCATCAGAACATGAAATTAATAATTAAAAAAAAAAAGTTTTTGACTAAGAGGAAAATTTTCAAGGAATGTGCTTTCAGTATTTCTACACAGCAGAGCAGAGTCCTGGATAATTCTATTCATTTTTATCAATTATTTATAAACCAGGTCAACTTGTTTGGACATATCCATTTTTATACTCTGAAGAGTTTTACTTTGATTTTGATGTGAAGCTGTTTGTATTATTTCACCCTTAAATCTAAAAGTGTGTAAATCTAGAAAGAATGCATTGGTTTAACTTTAGCAATGTAACAGTGTGCACGTGTATGTGCAAGCTTATGTACTCTTGTAAACCACATAACTCACTGGAAGATGAGAACATGCAGATTTTGGCCTTAGAACTAAATATGGATCTTTTGATTTAAGACCTTCATAATGAAATCAAGAGAGAAATAAACTTCTCATTCTTTCCAAAAGTTGTTTAATAACTAACCAAGTTCTTTTCCACATTTAAGGAAAGACAAGAAGAATAAGTGCATTTTTTTCCCCTCTTTACGTAGATGTCTACAACTTCTTGTGGCAGCGTTCTCACTATGTTTCTCTGGTAAATTCTCAAGGTGAAAAGGTAGGTTATTGATTGTTGGTATGAAACAGAGAATTACTTTGCACTAGGCTATGATACTGTCCTTGGGTTTAACCATTGTCATAGCAAATTCTCCTGGTTCACTGAAGTTATGTTGAGCATCAAACTGAGCAAAGGCTGGTGGTGTGTGTGGAAACAATTTAGGAGAAAGACAGAAAACACCTGTAGTGCATCTTATCAAAAACTAAAAGGTACTCTCTTTGAACTCCCAGATATTTGGACTATAGTGATAAGGGTACAGGAGAACTGGGTGTGACTTACATAGGAGATGCTGTGGAAGCAGAAGCAACAAGGAAGAATCTGACATTTCTTCTAAATAGATTTTAAAAAAATAATCCTCTGATGTTAGTTTTTTGCTTAAAATTTTGAAAACCTCACCTAAAGTTTGCAAAGGATGGAGGCATGCATTAGTAAATTAAGACAGTGCTGAACTTCCTTTGACTATGTAGACAGTACAACCTCTATCTGCTAGCATGCTAGTCCACTTAGAATAAAAGTACGGATTTCATTAGGGAAAAGCAGTCTTAGTCAAAAGGCATTTGCACTGATCATGTGAATGATACTGCTGGAAAAGGGAAATATAAGGAAAAACTGATCATGAATCATACAATTGATTATCTATGAAGTAGGAAAGGAGAGGCAAGTTACGGGTGTGGTAGCCTCATTGATTGGGGAGACAGATGTTTTACAAGAACAGCAGTTTGTTGTGAAATTAGAAAGGTGAAGAGAGAACCAAAGAGAAAGTTAATGTCAATTTTGCAGTTCCAGGTGATGCTTTTTCTTTATTGGGTGCTATCTTACAAAGAAATTGCAGAGAATATGTAGATTCTTTTACTGTTAGTATACTATAATCTGAAAGTGTATGGGGTGTTATGAACTTTAGTAACTTTTAAGAGTACGAATTTGTGTCACACTTGAAGTCAAAAAGTTCAGAATTAGGAGCAAGGTAACTAAAAAAAACCACAACAAAACAAACAAAAAATATAAGAAAAGAATGAGAGAGGAATTAAAAAGTAGTCACAGGAATGGAAACAGCAATAGAGGTGTCAAATAGAAAAAGATGGCAGGCACTTTTGGAGACAGCATTTATTAGAATCCCAAAATGTCAAAGGCCTGAAATCTTCACAGTTTCTTTTTATTTCTCAAAAGGAAGGTAGTAATGAAGGCAGAATTTCTAACCCATAGTACTGTCAATGGTCTTTCTACAAGTTTATTGATACCTGTAATTGTTCTCTTTCTATGTGGTACAGCTTTAGTTTAGAGTAACACAGCTCTAGAGAATTTTTTTTCAATTCCTGGGACTGGCCTGCCATCAGCCAAAGGTCTTCACATCGGGGGCTCAGTGTAACACAGAAGCAAAGTAGCCCCTGAAGAACTGGTAGCCCTGCAACCCCAACACTATTGCCATTAGACTGCTTACTGCAGCTTTTACGTTCTCATGTCTACCCTGGACTACAAGCCACTACAATAAAGTACAGAAATGAACATTCCTCTGGTGAATGCTGAACTCCTTCAGGAATGGGGAAAGGGCTGCTTCCTTTGCAGCTCATTTCAGGTCCATATTTACTGCTTTGTTATGTGTCATGGTTTCATGCCCGTGGTGCTCAGCTAGAACTTTGTATTTCAAAATTTAGTTGAATCTGTGAATTATTCAGGAACGTAACCCAGAAGGCATTAACAATTTAAATCTGTCAATAACTGATTTTCATATTTTCTTCTGTAAATCTAAAAAGCAAAACGTGTGAAGATTTTATAATGGATCTGTTGCTGGATAATTTTAAATGAGTTTTCTGAAGTTAATAATTGACATGCATGAGAGAAAAAGGATTTTGATCTTTAGTTAAACTAATGATGAGTAAGATATAAGTACTGAAAAGGAAAAACAGGCTCCAGAATATACACAAGTACCAAGAGGTATGCCCAGAAAAATTCAGCCATTCATTTCAATTTCATTTCATTTAATAAAGAAATAACAAAGGTATACACATAGGTTGCCTTACTTTTTTTAAAAATTTTAAATATAACTTTTTATGAATCTTCAGGTTTAAATTAAGCTAAAGATATAAACCCTGTGTCCTCCCTGGAACCAAGTTGAAAGGAATTTTTTGGAGTTGTAAGATTTGTCCTTAAAAAATTTGGATCAGGCAGATTTTGTGGAAGGTTCTGCATAACACCAGAAATTAGAATTTCCAGGAAGATAGGACTGCCTACACTCTCTGCCTGACAGGTATATATCCATACTAAACCACTGTCTTAATGTAGGTAGGTGGTTAAAATTACTATTTTTACATGCTATAACTTTAAATGATTAATACAGGTCAATGGAAATTAAAACTTGAAGTCAGGCCAAGTAGTTTGTTGTTGCCACGGTGCTCTAGTTTAAGAAAAAAAAAGTAAAAAAACAAAAAACAAAACCAAAAACAAAAGAAAAAAAGGCAAAACAAATTAAGAACTTGTAACTCAATTTTCTAGAGAAATTGTGAGCATTGAGTATTTTCAGGTATTACACGTAATGTGTAAAAACACAATACTGTAATAAGTGCTCAATTTTAGGACCAGTACTCTTTAATGTTTTTATAAATGATCTGAATGCAAAAACCAAGCGTACATAAAGTAAGTTTGCCCATGATTAGTAAATTAGGAGGACCTGTGGACTCCCCCAGTGGTACGGAGGTCTTACAGAGAGCTCTTGCTTGCCAAGGTTGTGAAGAGGCCTTTAAAAAAATATCTGCCTGTGGAGAGGAACCTCAATCCATTCCACTCCAACCGGTATGATGCCAGTACCAGCAACAAATGGCTATAGCCTGGAGAAGGGTTACAGGTCAGCAGGAGAGCATCTGGAGTGCAGCACAAAGGAATTCCAGACACTCCAGCCAGTAAATTGGCTTCACTGGGGACCAGAATTAAATGCCTCTATGCAAAGACATGCAGCGTGGGAAGTTAGAGATGTGCGCACGCTTGCAGGGCTATGATCTTATTGGCCTCACAGAGAAGTGGTGGGATGGCTCCTATGCCTGGAGTATAGGAATGGAAGGATACAGGCTCTTCAGGAAGGACAGGCAAGGGAGACAAGGAGGGGGCATCGCCTTCTATGTCAAAGACCAGATGGAGTGCATGGAGCTCTGCCTGGGGATGAGTGGGGAGCCAAATGAGAGCTTATGGGACAGAATTAAAGGGAGAGACAGGATAGGTGACATTATAGTGGGGGATGTCAATGACCTCGATATCTGTTGGAAGGACAACACAGCAGGGCATAAGCAATCCAGGAGGTTCCTGAAACACGACGATGATAACTTCCTTCTCCAAGTGAGCTAACATGGAGAGGTGCTATGCTGGACCTTGTCGTCACCAACAAGGAGGGGCTGTTGAGGAATGTGAAGCTCAAGGGCAGCCTTGACTGCAGTGACCATGAGATGGCAAGTTGAATATGAGTCGACATTTTACCCTGGCAGCTAAAAGGGGTGCATCAAGCACAGCGTAGCTAGATGGTTAAGGGAGATAATTGTCCCAGTTTACACTGCACTGCTGTGACCCCATCTCAAGTACTGTGTTTTGAGTGCCTTAATATAAGAAGGACATCAGACTATCAGAGTGTGTCCAGAGGAGGGCAACCAAGAAAAGTGAAAAGGTCTTGAGGGCAAGACCTGTCAGGAGTAGTTCAGGTCTCTTGGTTTGTTCACCTTGAAGAAAAGACTGAGGGGGGACCTCATTGCAGTTTACAACTTCCTCAAGGGGGCAGCAGAGTGTGAGGTGCTGATCTCTCTCTGGTGACCAGCAATAGGACATGAGGAAATAGGATGAAGCTACATCAGGGAAGGTCAGATTGGCCATTAGATTAAGGTTCTTCACTGAGAGGGTGGTCTGTCACTGGAACTGTTGCCCCATGGAAGCCTGTCAGAGTTCAAAGACCTCTTAGTCATATGGTTTAGTTTGTAAGTAGTCCTGTAAGGAGCAGGTAGTTGTACTTGATGATCCTTTTGGGCCCCTTCCAATTTGAGATAGTCTATGATTCTAAACATTTTATTCATAGCTGAAAACATGGAAGACCTTCTATCCTCTCTCTAAAAGTTAGAAGATTGTGTTGTTCTTTCAGAATAGGATGGTGACAGGGATGATTCTTGTCTTTTAAAACATTTGGAGAAGAACATGACCTTTCAGTGCCTTACCCAGCAGCTTATTACTTGGTGGAGATTAGAAGACCAGGGCAGACTACCTAGGACTACTCACCATCGAGCACTGAGTACCAAAGCTCCCTAGGAAGTGCCAAATAGCATTAAGCACCTCAAAGTTGAAGCCATTAGACCTAGAAGTTATTTCAGCAGCAACAGAGATCAGCATTTGTCCTCTTCCTTTAAGGCGTGTAGAGGAAAACATGACCATGTACAAATCTTGTCCTTTACCTCTTGCCTTGTAAAGATGACAAAGACAGAAGTTAATTTCTATGCTGACTTTCTTACAGAAGTCTGCTGACTGGCATATTTGCAAGGAAGAAGAGAAAGGTAATTTCCTAACTTCTCAGAAAGAAAAGGTAATTAATCTGTTCTTTTTGCAGGAGAATGTCCTACTCTTTGAGTAAACAGACTAGTGAATGACAAGAGTTGTGTTTTTCCCCTTCAGCTATTGTGTTAAAAATAGTGATTGCCATCCTTCCATTTGCTTTAGGTAATACCCTGATACTTATTTTCTAGGCACATAAAAAAAAATGAAAGGAGATTGTGAAACTATTTTTTTTTTTTTAGGAAACATAGCACTAAACTAAAGCCTATATAGTGTGTGGTTAAGGATTCGTGAAAATATAGTATTAGATTCAGACATCTATGTTCCACCTAATTCCTACTTCATACTAATTTAAAAGTCCTTTTTTTTGGCAAAATCTCTGCTGCATAACTGTCATTACTGTTGGCTATAGCCAGCATTCAAGCTTCTCCAAAATGAGTAATTTGTTAGCTACTTATTAATATCTATATTCTACAAGCACTTCAGTTTTGTCATTAATCTTCTTTGGAATTTGAATGTCTTTTTCTAGGATGTGCCATAAACATTTTACCGGACATGAACTTATAGACTCAGTTTCACAAAAACTACTGCAGTGTGAGAAGGACATGTTTTCTTCATTTTACACAGTCTGTTACAGGTAAAAATACTCAAGAAAGTGCAAAAATACATGCTACCTGGACAGAATTAATTCATTGCTATATTCCTTATTACTATATGATAGTAATAGGAAATGACTACTTTTGGCTTTCATGTCTTTTTTTTTTTTTAATAGACAATAAAAAAATAGACCCAAATGTTAATTTTAGATGAGTTCAGCAGCCCAATATCAATCTGAATATGAAAAGAAATATTCACCTATCTTTTTCTACAGGAATGTTGAAAAATTATAAACCATAAAGATTAGATTGACAAATTAGAGACAGTTACTGGCTAATTTTACCATTAACTAATTAATTGATAGTTTGAGAGAAACAGGACAAGGCATGCATACCTAAAATGCATGACTATACAACTTATATCTTTGCCTCATTTTTCCAAAACAATTTGCTATCAGATACACTGCCCAATTCAAATGGAACCTAAAATAAGGACCTTATCTGTTTAGATGCATATGAAGCCCGTAACAAACTGCTGGGGTGTGCGCTACAGGCAAATTGTAACAGATTCATTTTGCACATCTATAGATTAAACTTTTAGATCATTGGATACATAGTATCCAATAGTATTCAAGAAAAATAACATTAATGTTAGGATTTATAACAAATGAGAAAGTTAAGGTTGTAACTGTAGAAAGAGTTCAGGTTGGACCAAAACAAATGAAGATGTAATGACTCTGGAGAAAGATATTAATCTGACTACTGGTGACTACTCTACATTGAAGCAAAAAAAAAGATCTGTAACATCAAGCCACTCCAGTGGGATTTTGTATTTAAATTGTATTTGAAAGTCTTTACTTTACTATCCTCTATTAGATTATGGCAGTGAGCAATCACTCAGTTAGCAAAAAACATGGAGAAATAAGAAATATTACAGCTCTCTTTATGAAACCCAGTACTGAGATCAGATCAGATTGAGCTCACTTGCATATTCCTTTTTGTTCTTATGATCATGATCCAATGGAAAGTTTCTGCCAGGATAAACCAAAGCTGTGAGAAGGGACTGTCTCGGGTTTCTCAGACTTATGCTGAAGGCTATCAAAAAATTCGAGTACATAAAGCTAGCTTTTGTTAGAACAAAAAATAACAAACTATAAAAAAATCATTCTTTAAGAGAGTGAAAATGCAGATCCTCAGTGGAGACATTAAATGATAGGTTTGAAACAAACATCACAAACGATATGTGACTAGCAAATTTTTTTGGTTTTTTACAATCTATCATGGATGAGCACAAGAACCACATCAGGTTTTATATTAAAAACAGTTCTAAAAGAAATAATTTAACATAAAATAGTTAAATAACATTTTTAACAAGACAGCGCCATTTATAGTAGCAGAGGCTCAAATTCAGTAATACGAGCTGCAATGACCCTATGACCAGTGTACCCTGTTCCTGAGTGACTGGCAGCTGATGACACAGGATCAAAAGATCAAAAAGGCTACAAGAGAACTCAAGACATTTGACTTAGAGTCTAAATTTTCTAACAAGCACAGTATCCAAATGAGCTAATGCATTTTGAAATGTTAACTTCTAAAATCTGTTTCTGTCAGGGTCACTGGAACACTCCTCATGATAATGACTTGTCATATAGGCCTTCATGCTTGAATATATGTAACTGGAAATTTCTGAGAATGTAATGTAGAAACGCACAGATATGTGCAAGTAGTGTTTACATGAAGTAAATTAATTTTAATAAGTAAGTAATCATCTTTCTACTTTATAGCTAGACTCAGAGAGGACCTTAGCTTGCAAGGCTCATTTCTTGCAACACCAGATTTTCAGAAGCCCTAAGAAAGCATAATGGTAGAAGCTACGGAACTCTTGAAATAAATAAGTATTCAACGGAGAAGTGTGTTGATTGTTAAAATAATAATCTCCTTCGGTATTTAGGGCACTGAAAGAGACCAGTGTTGCTCTTCATCAATTTAGCCCTTAACTATGGCATAGAAAGCAAACAGTTCCAATCTAAGACCTTAATAGTTGTTGTGTTCTGGTTGTTGGAGTGTTTATCTACCAGGTAAAAGAGTGAAGTTGCTCCTTTTAGCAAAATATAGAGATTTGACTCTCTTCAGGATTTAGGCAGTTGTACCTGTGTACCTTCCTAAAAAATTATGAAGAACTCATTGCTGTGTCTGATTAAACTTGTATGAATAGAACATTTATTTGTTCCTCTGATATTTAGGTTACAACCTAGAATAATAATTAAAACTGAAGATATTGGTAATTAAGATGAATTATTAAACTTCAAATGGTAAGGAGAAGACACATGATCAGTTCAGCCTGGTAACTTCAGGCAGAGCAGTGGAATAGACAACTACTTTCTCCTCTGTTTGCTGACAAAAGTGAGCCAGCATCTGTAAACATTAACAGCACAAATTTAAGCATCTAGAGACTTCACATGCAAGGCTGAATGGGACTTTTGTGAACAGCAAAAGTGCCTGAGGAGATTCTTGGTGCCTAAATCCCTATTATGATTCTAGTCTACAGGGCTTTAGCTACAAAACTTGTATAACAGTAGTAATAAATCTGAAAGAATTCACAGAAGTCTTCTGAGGCTTAATTAGCAATTACTTGCAGAATGCTTTGAAGATGTTAAACTCTGTATCATTATTAATATTATAGTAATTATTTAAAGGTAAAATACTATTCCTCCCTTTATTTGGAAGACTTAATTCTATAGTTGTTTATTGCAACAATTAATCAATAAATTTACAGCCTTTAAGACAAGCTAGGTGAGATGTCGATTTATTGAATTTATTCTTCTGAAGAAAAAAATTAAGAAGAATAAAAGAAATGCTGTAAATAAAAGCTTGTACTAAAAATCATAAAAATAAATTATAAAGGCTGATTACATTTAAACCAATAAAGAAATGTGTAGGATCATCAAGAAATACTCCCAGAAACAAAAAAAAAACCAAAAACAAACCACCCCAAAGCAAGACAAGCAAATAAAAAAATAATGAAGGGAAACTTACTTTCCAAAGTAAGATGCTGGAAAATATGTACTATATGTTTTCCTCAGCCTTAGTCAAGGCTGAGAGAGCTGGGACTCTTTAGCCTGGAGAAGAGAAGGCTGAGGGGAGACTTTATGAATGTTTACAAGTGGGTGGGTTTAAGGAGGATGGAGCCAGGCTCTTTTCAGTGGTTTCCAGTAACAGGATCAGAGGTAATGGGCACAAGGTGGAACATAGGAAGTTCTGATTGAATGTGAGAAAAAACTTCTTTAGGGTGAGGGTGACAGAGCACTGGAACAGGCTGCCCAGGGAGGTTGAGGAGTCTCTTTCTCTGGAAACTTTCAAGACCTGCCTGGATGCAGTCCTGAGTAATGTGCTCTAGGCAATGCTGCTTTAACAGGGGAGCTGGACTGGATGATGCCTAGAGGTCCCTTCCAACTCTGAAATTCTGTGATTCCGTGAAAACTTAAGTTTTGTGATTGAAATGGAAATTACAACATAGTCCCACATGCAGCTGACAGTTGTGTGAGCTCTGGGGGAGTGTGGCAGGATACTCCAGAAAGTAACTACAGATAGTCCTTACAACAAGTCACTGAAATGGAGTTTAATAGGAGAAAAAAGCAAATCATCAAAGTATGAATACCAAGACTAAGGCAGCAACAAAGTTCCATGTAGTAACCATTAACATTTTTAATGAGATGAATTTTTCTTTTAAGAAAAGAGAGGAACTGATTGCTGGGAGTTAAATTATACTTTAATCTCTCACTTGTCCTCTGCATTCTACATCGATGCTTCTACATTAGCATTTTAGATCAAACCTTAGTGTGCAGTTGAAAAAAACCTTCCAGCTATCTCCACATTTTTACATCTCCAGTTCTACACATCCTGGAGTGCCTTTGGATTGAACCACTTTTATTTCGCATAAAAATAAACCATAAAAGACTTCCAACGAGAGCAGCTTGCGAACTCTGACTACTGAGGAGTATTCAGGGCATGGAAGCAAGCTAGAACTGGTCCAAAGGAACTTCTGAAATGTGTACAATGTGGATTCTTCATCCTCAGCACCGTTTCACTTTACAAATCCATTTCAGTCACTTTGTTCTATGTGGTAATAACCTATGTACACCTTTGTTACGTCCCACTAAATTAGGCTTGGGATAGGTTTGCAATTATTCCAAGAGTAAAATTAAGTCGCAAACAAGGTCAGATGCCACACTCTGTTGGTTTATTGTTATTCCCCAGCAAAAGTCCCTCAGACAAGCAATAGAGTAAAGGCAGAAAAGAGAAGCAGTATTACATAGCGTAGCAAGAGTATAGTCACCACCACAGGCCCAACGACGTCTCAGCAGTCCTCCTGAAGTTCAGCGCCGTCCCATTGATCCACGGTTGGTGGTAGTGGGGGTGTCGGTCCCGATTCCCAAACTGTGTTGGGTTGCCACACCAGTTATAGTCCAGGTAGCCCACGTCAGTCCATAGCTTGACCAATCAGCATGATGGCAGCTTTTGCCCAGCTCATTGTCATTTTACATGGTTGCAGTACAAGCTTTCCCTCCTCTCTTGCTTTTTGGGCAGTACTTGGCACAGTCATTGTGCTTCAGCAATTTTGGAGTTAACAACACAGGCTTGGGTGGGCCCTCGGGCTAGGCAGCTTTGGCCACTCTGACAGCCAGAGGCCTACACCCTTTCCAGCTTGGGGAGAAACACACTCTCTTCAGCTGATGGCAATCTTGGGTGGTGACTGGCAAGCAAGAGGATGGTCTGCAGAAGGTGCTAAATAGATACAAGCAAGCTTCTTATCAGCCTGCAAGCCTGCCGTCAATTTACAGAAGCTTAAGCAAGCTTTGAGACAATTATTTTAAAGTTCCAGTCTTTCACAACCTTTTAATACATTCTTCAGGCTTTCTGTTTCTCAGTATCCACATTAAAAAAAAAAAAAGAATAATATCTTCCTTACAAGGACGCTGTTTTTGTCATGAATTTTCAAGGTAATCAGTGATTTTAGGATGGATGCTTTCTTCAGAAAATATTTTCCTCCAAAACTTGCGTTCTTTGAATTTGTGAAATTTAATTTTTTTGAAGAAGTTTTTGCTTTGAATTTTCCATCTGTAATCTAAAAATACTGTTAGCACTACAGTTTCATTCTTCATTTAAATATTCCTTCAGTACTGTACAAGAAGCTTAGGAAAACCATTTTAACAAGTGTGTTTATTTTTCATTTGAATTTCTTAATCTATAAAATATAGGACAAACTTAATTAAATCAATGGGGAATGGATGCTATTTTTGGGAATAGTAAAACATAAAGGAGTAAAACCAAATCTCAGTTCTGATATTTAGTATTGTGAGAGTTACTTGATCATAAAACACTGAATATATAACCCTCTCATCCACCGTTAACCTGTCTTAGAAGTTTTCCTATTTTTTTCTTCTATGCCTCTTTCTTTTTCTGTTTGCTTCTTATGGTAGGATTTCTTTTTCCTTAAGTAGCTTTGCACCAATCCAGTCAACCAATTTTCTTCTTTAACACACTGCATCCTTTCTGAACTAAGCGTTCAACAGCGCTCATCATGAATATACCAATGAAGTTGTCTTCTTCAGAAAAATCCGACTCCTCACAAATATTTTTCCTTAATGAAAATACTCTGATTTTGAAAAATTATCTTGAAAAGAAAGACTTAGAAGGAGGAGCCAGGAAACAATAGGTCAGTCATCCTCACCTCCATCCCCGGAAAGGTGATAGAACGTCTCATTCTGGATGTCATCTCTAAGCACATAGAAGAAAAGAAGGTGATCAGGGGTGGTCAACATAGATACACCAAGGGAAATCATGATTGACCAATTTGACCTCCTTCTATGATGACCGGCCGGGTCGATGAGGGGAGAGCAGTGGATGTTGTCTACCTCAACTCCAGCAAAGCTTTTGAAACTGTCTCCCATAACATCCTTACTTGTAATTTTAGAAAATATGGGTTAGATAAGTGGACAGTGAGGTGGATTGAGAACTGGCTGAACAGCAGAGCTCAGAGAATTGTGATCAGCAGCGCAGAGTCCAGTTGGAGGTCTATAACTAGCAATGTTCCCCAAGGGTCAGTACTGGGTTGAGTCTCATTCAACATATTCATCAATGACCTGGATGAAGAGATAGAGTACACCCTGAGCAAGTTCACTGATGGTACAAAACCGGGAGGGGTGACTGACACACCAGAAGACTGTGCCACCATACAGCGAGATCTCGACAGGCTGGAGAGTTGGGCGGAAAGGAAACTTTTGAAATTTAACCGGGGCANTTATGAAATTCAACTGGGGCAAGTGTAGGGTCCTGCACCTAGGATGGAATAACCCCATGCACCAGTACATGTTAGGGGTTGACCTGCTGGAAAGCAGCTCTGTGGAGAAGGACTCCTAGTGGACAACAAATTGACCATGAGGCAGCAAGGAGTTCTTGTGTCCAAGAAGTCCAATGGTCTCCCGGGGTGCAGTAAAAAGATCATGGCCAGCAGGTTGAGGGAGGTCATCCTCTCCTCTACTCTGCCTTGGTGAGGCCACATATGGAGTACTGTGTCCAGTTCTGGGCTCCACAGTTCAAAAAAGACAAGGAACTAGAGTGGAGAGCTATGAAGATGATCAAGGGACTGGAGCATCTCCCTCATGAGTGAAGGCTGAGAGACCTGGATCTGTTTAGCATGGAGAATATGAGAGGGGATCTTATCAGTGCTTATAAATACCTAAAGGGTGGATATTAAGAGGATGGGGACAGGCTCTTCTCAGTGGTGCCCAATGGCAGGACAAAGGGCAATGGGCACAAACTGGAACACAGGAAATCCCATCTCAACATGAGGAAAAACTTTACTTTGAGGTTAACAGAGCACTGGAACAGGCTTCCCAGAGAGGCATTGAATTCTCTGGAGATATTCAAAACCCTCCTGTATGCGTTCCTGTCCAATCTGGTCTAAGTGAACTTGCTTTGGCGGGGGAGCTGGACTAGATGATCTCCAAAGTTTCCTTCCAACCCCTACCATTCTTTGATTCTGTGACTTTTTTTGTTCAGGCCCACAACAGAAACAAAACACCTTAAAAAAAACGCAGAATCACCCCAAAATATTTGTATGTTTGTTTGTTTGTTTTTTCCAGAGCCACTTAGGACACAACTATTAGGTAAAGAAATTCCTGGTTAAATCAACTTGAGTAAGTGTGAGGTCCTGTTCATTGAATAAATTTACTCAATTGACCTCAGAGGTAATACAATTATGGTGCTAAGGCAACAGCACTTCTTTCTTACCTACTTCACATTTACTGTAAAATGTGAGCATCCAGGCCAAAGGAGCTCAGTTACAGGCTATGAATGTCTACACCAAACACCAAAAGACATGAACATTCTCTTAGGAACTGTCTTGCTAAGACAGACTACTGGCTGTATGGATTTATGAGATTCTTTGATTTTGTCTTTATAGAAATCATAATGTACCAGGACCATTTTCTAGTACTATAGCCAAATGGGATAATATTTGACCAACTTAGTGATATTTCTCAAAACCACATTGATACGACCGAATTTTCAACAAAGTAGCCACCTTCTTTTAAAATGTATCTGGAAAAGAAGCCCTTTATTTGGGATAAAAATAATAATAAAAAAAATATTACCCAGAAGGTAAAAGATTAGGTTTGAATTCTTCATTTTGTACTGTTAAAACATCTGTCTCCCCAGAAAGTATTTCACCTGTGACATTTTAAGGTATTTAAAGCACAAAAATACATAATCATCTTATGAAAGCAAGGGTCTCTGTTCAGAAAGGAGGTCTGTACTCTAGGAAAGAGTTATTATCCTGTTAGAACACTTACTTGAGACAGTTAGGAGCTAAGAATCTTGCCTCACATGTGGACATGAGCTGTCAAAATGGAAGGAAATATTCTCTTTACAGATTTGAGTCCTTTCCTTTCTTCTAAAATTTGCTTTAGATTGAATATGCAGTCAGTATACTGATAGTTCATTTGAACTGATACTAGATTTTCTTTTTTGCTTTAGATTCTTTAGAAATATTAATTATTAAAATTATTAATATTAAAATATTAATTTAAAAAGTCAGAAACATTCTCATTCTCTGTTGTCTTTCAAGTCTGAAGTAATTTGGTAATCTGCAGAACAGTAAAATTTAGTAATTAAATAAAATTTTAAAAAAACCCAGTTCTGCCCATCTAGTTTTTGTCACATTCTTTGTGAAGATTGAATTGACATTTTCTGGACATCAAAAAGTACAAAAAATTGAGGCAAAATAGGTAATATTCTACTCTCTAAATTTACTGCTTCCATCAAGTTACATGGAGGATAAGGAGGTGATTCGAAGCAGCAACAATGGCTTCACCAAGGGCAAGATTTTGACTTATCATTTCACTGATCTACATTAGAGTCATAGTCCCATATAAGTCCCAGTAAGCTCCCAGTTTCACAGGTCCATCTGAAAAAGCATGGAACTGTAAGAGAAACACAGGAATAAATGGCTCAAGAGGGAGCAGGGCAGACACTTAAACAGTTTCTGCTGCAAACAGTGTTGAAAAATTGAAAGCCTGAGTCGGTTGGTACTCTAATCAAAGCATTATTGGAAAGAAGAGATGGTTGTAAAAGGGAATGAAAAAAAAGAATGTTCAGTTTTTCTTCCTAGATTATTTCCTAGGTATTAATAAAAAAAGACTCTACAGTTCTTGAAAGCTTGAGTTGCGATTTAGATTCACCCATTTATAATTCATTAGAAGCAGAGCTAGAATATTAAAGCTTGTACTTTGCATCCAAGCTTGGTTTATTGTTTACTCTGTCATTTTGGCAAAGGAATATGAAAAGTCTAATTCTGGTGCCTTATTACACTCACTTTTTATTGTCTTTATTTAGATGTGAACTATATATTGTATGGACCAATAGAGAAGCAAACCTAAAAAGCTTAGAATTTTGGTCAAGTCTTTTTTGAACTTTGTTTATTGTAAAAAAGTTACTATTTTACCAATTTTGCTTCTGGCCAAGTAAAAGTTGTATTTCTCCTCAGGGATAACATTATAAATATTCTATGGAGAAAAGACAGTCTATCTATATTTCTGCATGCATATTAAAAGTGTATCTCTGTTGTACTTAACAACTTAACAGCAGCTTCCATATACTAGCAGTAATGGGTTTACTGTAAGGTTAGGACACTGGGATCTTTTTACATTTTTCCTTTTTTTTTTTTTTTTTTTTTTTAAATAAGAACACCAGCTGTAATGCTTATCTGTGATTTGTATTCCCTGGACTACTCTTGTGTACTCAGTTAATGACCGTTGTTTCCCTGGGGTTCTACAGTTCCTTCTGTCAATGCTGTATCAAAGATTGCCTCTGGTCCAGTGAATTTGCTGTCTGAAGACTCCCGTTATATCACAAGGAATGAGCATAGGCACTGGCAAGGACAACTCTATTGTGTACAAGTCAGAGCTCTAACACATTCAAGATTTAACAGGCAAGACACTACTTTCATTTTACAGACTGGTCAAAATAACAGTATATTATTTTACATTAGCCTCTTCACTTAAGTGTTTACAATCCATCCTTACCATTTACATTACCATCCTTACCACTGAGAAAGCCTTCCTTTTCTTCTCCTTCCTTTTTCTTTTTTCCTGGTATTTTCCAGGACCATTTAACATAATTAGTTATGTTAATTGTGTTAACATAATTTACAAAAAAATGTATTTAATATTAGAATTTTATTTTGCTACTTGTCGTTTGCGTGACAGGAAGGGGATACAAATTTTTGAATGTAAATGCCTAATTAACTCCCTAAAACAGGGTTTATTCTTAATTAAGTCTTAAGCATTATTGCAAAAAAAAAAAAAAAAAAAAAAAAGAAAAAAAGACCCACATGATTAAGCACAATTAGTAGTTCACAACTGCAAGAATGAACCTTTGAACTCTTGGTGAACCTGTGTTTCATGCTCTGTTCTAGAAGAACATCTGGAAATCCTGGGTGCAAGTAACCTCTTTTAGAGTCCTAAGTTGATCAAACTTCTAATTAAAGAGAAGTCTAAAGGAACGTTTGCCACAGTTTGTTCTTATTGGATAATAGAAACTCTTAGTTGCAGAGGGAAAGGTTTTTGTTCGATTAGTTTCTGCATGCAACAAATTTGAAATTGAAGGAGAAAATGGGAAAACAATGGAGGTACATTGTCAAAATAAAATTATATTGTGATATTACTGTAAGAAACAAAGAGGTGAAAGGACATACAGGACAGGGATGGAGTGAAAGAGAAAATCCTCAAAATACAAGGAATTTCAGAGAACACAAATCCGAAATTGTAGAGATCTGAATATTCAGTAACTCAGGTCTTTCTCCTATGTAAGTTTTTGTTCCCTTTCATCTCCAGCCAGAGGAAAATTTTAAAAAGTTTTAGTCTGTAATCCTATCTAGAAGCTATGTTTCTAGCAAAATATTTTCAGTGGTAGCATAACATTAATAGATTTTCTTAAAAGTGGTTACACTAAGGGGTCACTGATTCAGTTCTTGCATTCCCACGCAGAAAATTCCCACCTATGTAGTTCCATACATGACTTCAGTGAGATATTTCACTTGCAGAAAGTGAAACAGGTTGAATCTTTAAAGCTTTTTCATCTTCACTGGTAATACTGGACTGCAATTATCAATGCCTTACATTAAGAATCAAGCTATAGAGTACCTCTTCGACAGGCCTTATTATCAGAAAGTGGTATGAAACTGCTTTTGTACTTCTGAAGTCTGTTATAAAACAGTGCTTGCTGTTCCTTTCATGTAATGAAAACATTGTCAGTAATATTGAAAGCACTCCAACTTAATATCAAATATGTTACAATTGCAAAGAATGTGCTACTGTAGCACTGTACTTGTAGAACAAGCTGTATGTCGCATTCTTCTTTAATACTCAACTGATGTATATAAACTAGTGTCATTTCCAGTACAAGAAAAACAGAATTTAATTTACTATTAGATAAGCTGAGAGTATCAGTAAAGTCACATGTGTTGCCTATGAAAGATTAAAATAAAAATTATGTAGACTTTAAGGATTCATTTACATTCTTTAATGAGTTTTGGCAGATGAAAAAGTCAGTATACAACAGTATTGATATGACTACACTCAGCAAAACCAGATGACTGGATACCTTTGGTAAATCTTCCACAGCAGAAGACCAGTTTCACGGTGCTCCACATACTAATTTTTTTGTTGATGTTTGAAGCAGAATAGAAGAGGACTAATTCTTGTTGAAATTCATTGTCACCATAAGGATTTTGTCATCTGGCTCCAGCCCTTTCATTTAACTATTTTGACCCTACTTTTATTTTGAAAGCAAATAGAGCCCTCATGTTTTCTTTTAATTTCACACTTTTGTTATAAAACTGACTTCCAGAAAGTCCTCATAGTCTTTTTCCCCCTATAACGTACAGTTGTTCTGTAAGCATATCATGGAATTAAAGAACTGAGATTGGATGGCATCTCTGGAGATCCAGTCTAATCCCCTGCTCAAAGCTGGGTCAACTGGAGTAGGTTCGGGACTGTGTCCAGTCAGATTTTGACTGTCTCTAGGAATGGTGACTCCACAGCTTCTCTGGGTAACCCATTCCAGTGTTGTACCACTCTCACAGTAAAAAAAAATTTCTTATGTTTAAATGGATCTTCCTGTATTTCAGTTTCTGTCCATTGCTTCTTATAATTTCCTTTAGCACCAGTGAGAATAATCTGTTTTAGAATACCTTACTTCCTTGTTGATAAATTCTGCCCTCAAGCCTTCTCTTCTCCAACCTAAACAAGCCCAAGTGCCTCAGTCTCTCCATGTATGTCAGATGTTCCAATCTGTGAACACCTTTGTATCTCTCAGCTGAGCTTGTTCCAGTGTGTTTGTGTCTTTCTTGTACAGGATCTCAACAATGCTGAGTAGAGAGGAAGCATCCCCTCCCTTGACCTGCTCTCTATGATCTTCCTGGCAGGCCATGACGTAGTTGGCCTTCTTTGCTGGCTGATGTTCAACTGGGGTTCATCCAGGACCCCCAATTACTTCTCTACAGAACTTCTTTGAAGCTGTTTGCCCATCTGTTCTGCTCCCTGCCTCCCTTCCCCACCTCCTCCCAAGCATACAGGTTGCTACGTTCCTGTCCAAACACATTGGGCCCAGGAGGTGTTTGCAATGGTTCCAGTTGTGAAAGACACAAACGAGGTCAGATGCCGCTCACTGTTGGTTTATTGTTATTCCCCAGCAACAGCCACTGACACAAGTGATAAAGGCAGAAGTAGAGGAAAGGCAGAAAAGACAAGCAGTATCACAGAGCATAGCAAGAGTATAGTCACCACCACAGGCCTGATGATGTCTCGGCCGTCCTCCAGAAGTTCAGCACCGTCCCATTGATCCGTGGTTGATGGTGATCTCAGTCCTGATTCTCAAATTGTGGTGGGTCATCGCAGCAGTTATAGTCCAGGTAGGTCAGGTTGGTCTGTAGCTTGACCAATCAGTGTGATGGTGGCCTTTGCCCTGCTAATTGTCATTTTACATTTACATTTTCCTGCCCCCTTGCTGTTTGGGCAGTGCTTGGCTTCAGCAATTTTGGAGTTAACAGCACAGGCTTGGGTGGGCCCTGGGGTAGTTGGGGTCCAGCCACTCTGATAGCCAGAGGCCTCCACCCTTTCCAGCTGGGGGAGCAACACATTCTTTTGAGCTGATGGCAATCTTGGGTGGAGACTGGCAAGCAAGAGGATGGTCTGCAGAAGGTGCTAAATAGATACAAGCAAGCTTCTTATCTCCTGCAAGCCTGCCATCGATTTGCAGAAGCTTAAGCAAGCTTTGAGACAATTATTTTAAAGTTCCAGTCTTTCACACTGGTGTGCAGGCTTATTTTTTCCTAAGGGCCGAACTTGGCATTTACTTGTTCAGATGCCATAAGATTCCTGTTGGTTCATTTCACCAGTCTGTTGAGGTCCCTCTGAATGTCAGCACAACCCTCTGGTGTATCAGCCACTCCTCCTGAAAATGTATCCTCTACAAAATTGCAGAGGGTGCACTCTGTCCCAGAGTCCAGGACATTTATGAAGAGCTGAAACAATGGTACACCATTACTGACCTGCCTTCCACTGGAGTCTGCAACGCTGATCACAATCTTTTAAGTCCATTAGTTTGGCCACTTTTCAGTCCACATAACTGTTCACTTTTCTAATTTGCATTTGATCTTGTCTGTGAGGATGCTATGGGAGGCAGTGTCAAAAGCCTTGCTACAGTCAAGATAAAAAATATGCACTGCTCTCCCCTCATTCAACAAGCCATTTATCTCATTGCAGAAAAATATTAGGTCAGTTCAGCATAATTTCCCCTTTACAAATGCATGCTGACTACTCCCAATCACATTCTTGTCCTTCATGTGTTTGGACGTGGTTTCCAGGAGGATTTCCTCAGGGATTGTGGTGAGGCTGACTAGCCTGCAGTTCCCTGTAACCTCCTTCTTGCTCTTCTTAAAGAGAGGATTGGCATTTGCTTTATTCCAGGTGTTAGGGACTGCTCCTGATTGCTGTGATCTTTCAAAGATAATTGAGACTGGCCTCATAATGACATTGGCCAACTCCCTCGGTATTCATGGGACCACTGGATCCCATGGGTTTATGTCTAGTCAGTTTAAAAGTTCCCAAACCTGATCCTCCTCCACCCAGGGTCAGTCTTTCTTGCTCCAAACTTCCCCATAGGTCTCAGGGACCTGAGATTCCTGCAAGGATGTCTTATGAGTAAAGACTAAGGTGTAGAAGGCATTGAGTACCTCAAGCACTTCTGTGTTCTTAGTTACTCTATTCACTGATCTCCTTTAGCAGCCAGCCCACATTTTCCCTAGTCTTCCTTCCACACCTTCTTGTTGCTTCTTGTGCCCTTCATGGTGTTCATCTCCAGGATGGCTTTGACTAATCCCATGTGCAGATGCTTGGATAGTGTCTCTATATTCCTCCCCGGTCACCTGTTCCTGCTTCCACCTTTTGTGTGCCTCTTTTTTACCTCTGAGTTTTGACAGGAGCTTCTTGTCCATCTGTGCGTGTCTCCTGTCACTTTTTCTTAACTTCTTGCATATCAGGACAGTTACTAAGTTTAGTGAAGGTGACCCCTGAAGATCAATCAGATATTTTAGATCTCTCTTTTCTGCAGGACTGTATTCCAGGGGATACTTTGAAACAAGTCCCTGAACATGCCAAATACTGCTCTTCTGAATTCCAGGGCTGGGATCCTGCATTTGGCTTTGTTCCCCCATCTAAGGATCCTGTTGTCCTCCTTTAAATACTGAAAGGCCACAATAAGATATCCCCAGAGCCTTCTCTTCTCCAGGATGAATAACCCTAATTCTCTCAGCCTATTATCATAGGACAGCGCTCCATATCTCTCATCATTTTTGTCGCCCTCCATTGGACCCACTCCAACAAGTCCATGTCTTTCCTGTACTGAGGACTCCAGAAATGGATGCTGTACTCCAGGTGGAATATCATGAGAGTGGAGTAGAGGGACAGAATCACCTCCCTCAACCTGCTGGCCATGCTTCTTTTGATGCAGCCCAGGATACGATTGTCTTTCTGGGTTGTAAGTGTACATTGCTGGTTCATGTCCAGCTTTTAATCCACCAGCACCCCCAAGTCCTTCTCGGCAGACTGCTCTCAGTTCCTTTATCCCTCAGCTGTATTAATACCAGGGCTTGCCCAGACCCTCATGCAGGACCTTGCACTTGGCCTTGTTGGACCTCATGAGGTTCACAATGGCTCATTAGCCTGTCCAGGTCCCTCTTGATGGCATCTTGTCCCTCAGGTGTGTCAACTGAACCACTCAATATGGTGTCATCTGCAAACTTGCTGAGGGTGCACTGATGCCACTGTCTATGTCATTGATGAAGATATTACACAGCACTGCTTCCAATAAGGAACCCTGAGGAAAACCACTCATCACCATCTGGACATTGATCTATTGACCACTACCCTCTGAATGCAACCATCCAACCATTTCCTCATCCACCAAATGGTCCATCCAGCAAATACATGCCTCTCTATTTAGAGAGAAGGATGCTGTGGGGAACAGTGTCAAAGGCCTTAGAGAAGTCCAGATAGATGACATCTGTATTTCTTCCCTTGTCCACTGATATAGTCATTCTTTGTTTAGTGCTGTTCCCACTAGGTTGCCTAGCCAGTAGGCAAAAATTCTCATGCCGCACTTGGTCATGTGGATTCTTTGATCCTGAGAAAGAATTCCATTGCCATGAAAGTCAAATCCCTTAACCCATAGAGAAGCACAGAATCACAAAAAGGTTGAGGTTAGAAGGGACTTTCTGGAGGTCATCTAGTCCAATGCCCCTGCTCTATCAGTGTCACTCTATGTGTGATGCATAGTGGCATGTTTGACATTCTTTACGTACTATATTATTTCTAAATGCTAGTCCTAATCAGTGGTTCTGTCTTTTTAACATCTGAGCCAAGAGATCTATTCCGCTATTTTGAACAAGACCAATTATAGGAGCTTCTTCTCAGTAATACAGGACATCCACTGTCTCTTTGTAGACATCAAATTAAAGTTTTACTTTAATTTATTTTCGTATAGTTCTTTACTGCGCTTTTTTTACCATCTACTGGAGGTATGCACAATAGTTTTACATTATATGTGAGTATTTTGCCTGAAAACAGTATGAACAGTAATTCAGGTGTTATAAAAATGACTGCCTCAATAACTGTGAGAAGACTTTCTTTTCTCTGTAGCTGAGCTTCTACTTTCTTTTTACTTTCTGTACGTGTTCTCTGAATGTTGTTTACTCAGGTAAAGATACACTAATTTTTCTAAAAGATTTTCTTTTCTGAGAGTCTTTGAAAGGGCTTGTGATCTGCTGTTTGTTGCTACATATAGAAATACTGATGGACCAGGTGGTACTAATTTTACCTCACTCTTTAGAATACACATCTTACCGCTTTGAAAATTGTTGGAATAAGGAAGCTGGTAATTAAAATGGAGTGATCTTTTTATCTGTCTGGATTAAAGGATTGATTAAGGTACTCTATGAAAGAAAATTAAAAAAGAAAAGAAGATAAATGTCTTCCAAAGAACAGGAAAATAATCAATGCTGACAATTTCCAATTTTGAGAAAATCAGATTGTTTCCTAGGGATGGAAGTAGCATGAATTTATTAAAGAGATTTTTGTATACAAGTTTTCTATCAATGACATTTAAATTGCAGTATCTGCAGTCACACAGATGTCTGGCTTGTCGTGTCAATGGACTAGTAAAGATGCATGAATCAGAGAGGCAAGCAAGTGGGCAATGAGAGTTTTAATTAAAATGACTCCATAGGTCAATCTCATTTAGGTGTACATAGAGTTAGAAATGGATAAATCACAACATCCATTAGAGAACACCAAAAGGCCAGAACCTGTGTAAAGGTTATTGTTGGATACTTTGTAGTAGTGAAATTTGACTGAACTTGATGGGGAAAAAGAAAAGCTATCCAAGAATATATTTGTTTTGCCACGAATGGTAGCTTTAGGTGCAATAACTCATGTGTATTCACTTGGCTCAAAGAAGTTAGACAACAGTTCAGCTGAGGTCTGATCTTGGTGCCTCAAGCTTTCCAATGCTTAAAATGTTTTAGATGTCATCTACAAAATGTGCAGGAGGAATTCACATTATCAGTATAGGAACAAAAGAGAGCATATTAAAGTTGAAGGAGCCAGATTTATTTCACAAACATCAAGGCACCTTTCTGCAAAGTCCACTTTCTTGTGAGTTGTTCACCAGTGCAATTGAATTGCATCTCTGGTATATTTCTTCAGGATATTTGAATTTGTAGAAACATCTCACCTAAACAAATTGTTTTGGTTTTGGTTGTGTTTCTGTTTTCTGCATTTCTTTGTCTACATAATAATATCTAAGGATTCGATAACTGGAATTTTGGCCTGATTTTGACAATATATCGTACATTCAATTTTATTTCACAGTAACAAATTCTTTTAAATGAATGTGCAGTTCCACTGACTGGCATTACTGAAGAGATGGTGACATACAGATGAAAGTTGTTGGTTTAGGTTTTTGGTTTTGTTTTTAAATAATCTATTTCATAAAAAATATATAATTTTTTTGTTACCTTATATAACTTATTTTCCTTGTCATCTCCCTCGTCTGCTTATACAGGTCTTGATGCAGACCACTTCTTCCTAATTTAGATAAAGAATCTTACTGTATTTAATGCAGATGTTTATTTGCAGTTTCCTTGAGCTCTGCTTCCTCGAACAATTAATCAAGAAAGAAAACTATTTATTAGAGGTTTTGTCTTTAGTTTTGTTCTGCAGAAATAGTTCTCCCCTCCTCGCCAGCTATGTGAAGTACTTGTCTAAAAGAGATTCTGATTTTAAAGAGAACTTGTTAAAAAAGAAAGTGTTAGAAAATGTCTTTAGGTTACCTACCTTAGTCTGTGAAACTAAATCACTGAATCAACATCCAACCAATTCAATAAACAGTATTTGAAGTCACACCTCAATATAAATACCTCAATATATCATTAAATAGTTGAGGTGGTAGTGGATTTTACTTTTTCTATGCAGAACATACTAGCAATGACAGAGAAGTTTCTATGACCTCAGGAATATTACATCCTTCAGAAATGAAATGAGTACAACTGTAAATTACACACATACTAAAAGTTCAGACTCTCTTATCTAGAGATAGAGAAACTCAGTACCTGTCTGCTTTCATTAAAGTGTATTGTCATGGTTTTAAAGTCCGTGAGAGAAATGATGTGGCTTCAGGTTTAATTTGTCTTTGCCTCTTCCTTTTGTATCAAGAGCTGTGCACCCTTCAGTAAAGCATTGCTTTAACCTTCATGAATGAGATATGTTAATAGTGATAATCATAGAATCATAGAATCATAG
>VXBO01001887.1:1053-12716 GCA_013400135.1 Rhinoptilus africanus | reverse complement strand
AGGTAAGGGACCCCCCACACCCTCTCGGGCCAGCCTTTTCCAGTGCTCTGTCACTCTCACAGTAAAAAAATTCTTCCTGATACTCCTCTTGAATCTCCTATGCTCCAATTTGCATCCATTACTCCTTGTCCTAATAATAGCTATGCTTGTCTATTCTATCGATATCCATCTATATGATAGTGATGTTCTGAAACACTGCCACCTAATGCTGTTTTATGCAGAACTAAATGTAGTCAATGTAGAACTAGAAGGTTAGTTTCACCGGGGTCCTATACACGTTAGATTTTTCTTTCAATACTGGTTTTAAAATTTGGATTAATTCAAAATATAAAGTCAAAAAACTTGGTTTCTTACACTTCACCTAGTAGGCAGAGTGAAATTTAGCAAGTTTAGGGAAAAAAAATGGTCTTGGACATGCTTGGAAATGTCTGCGAACCAAAATAAATGTATTTATGACTGTCAAGGCCAAATTGGATGGGACTTTGAGTAACCTGATCTAGTGGAAGGTGTCCCTGCCCATGGCAAGGGGAGGGGGGTGGAACTAGGCAATCTTTAAGGTCCCTTCCAACCCAAACCAGTCTATGATTCTATGATTCTCTAGGGACTCATGGTTTTGAAACATCCCCTTAAGTTGGGATGCAATCACTCGCACTCACAGACCAAACATCAACAACTTTTTTTTCTTAAATGGCTACATGAGACACCATCTTTCCCCCAGCAGTCAAGTTTTATCACGGCTGGGACAACTCCATGAGAGAGAACCAGTTCTCTGCCTCTTGTTGACATTGATGCAAATTCTTCAGTCTCCTTTGAAATGACTGCAGCCTACATGCTGGAAAATACTGTGGGGCACTGTTATCCTCAATGACTCATTATACCCATTATGATTCTTCCACTTAAAAAAAAAAAAAAAAAAAAAACGTTAAGGAGAGATGTCCTTGTTGAACGTGGCTGAAGCAACTGAGTATGACTAGAGGTCAGAGCATCCACTTAGGAAGTAACAATTTTGAGTGTCTGTTCTGGCTTGAGACATTGCGGTTGAATTCTACATGATAACTTCAGGAATAAAATCAAAAAATATTTCAGCCCACCCTCATAAATGGTTGCCTTAACTATAAAAGTTATCCAGAAAATCATACATTGTTCACTCTCTTATCTGGTAGACCTCAGTTCTTTGTTTGCACAGCAGCTGGAATTTTCATTATGTAACTGTCTCTCCTCTATAAGGGAGTGATTAAGACAATGTCTATAATGATACAATTTTGAACTTCCTCAAGACAAAGAAAATTAATCCTGTTCCCAGGCAATGGACCTCATCAGAGCTATTTCTCTAGTTGGGAAAAAGAAGAATCACTTCTTTTTGGTCTAAATTTATGTCTTGCAGAAATGTGGTGGGTGCAATGTGTGTAGTATCTAAACTTGAAAACATGATCATAAGATATGGCAAAAATGAAGTCCAGAAATATCTAAAGTATGAATGTGAAACAGGTCTTGCTACAAAAAAGAGCTAAGCAAACTTTTTGGTTTTGTGTGAACTGAGACACTCTTCTTGTTTCCAGAAATGGACTGTTAGCCATCTCTAATATGAAAAAAAAAAACCCAAACCAAAAAAAAAAAAAACAACACAAAAAAAACCCAAACCCAAACAAACAAACAAAAAAACCCAGGACAAAACAAAAAAATCCCCACCAACAAAAAAGCAGTATTTATCTCACTTGACTTTATAAATCTACTGTAAAGATTTATACAACTGAAGCAATCACACTTGTATTTGTACTCCTTTTACATTCAGTAGAAGGAAATAAGCAGTTTTAAAGCACTATTCATTGCGTCCTCAGGTACACATCTAACATAGTTCATGTAATTCTCAGTCTAGAAGTACCTATTTTTGTCAGTTGACTATAAAAGAAACTTAGAGAAAGTACCTCAAATGTCATTGAAGATATATTTGCATTGTGTGATGAATCCTACTTTAAGTGCCTCCATAGTTAGAGACAAAAAAAAAGAGTTAAAAAAGTGGGAATCTGAAATCTTAAGTTTTACATTTGAGTGACTTACTCCAAACTCAGTTCACTTGCTATAGCTAAGCCCTTCACACATGTCTGTTTCACCTATCCAGATCTGCATGGAGATAGCAGACTGCAAAGGAAGTAATAACTTTAAATCTGTAGTTTAAAACTTAAATAACAAAGCAATACATAGATAATGTTTATAAAACCAAAAATTATAACACTTGGTTCTATCAGGCATCTTGATTATTATTTTTTAATTAACTGTTTTAAAAGGGTTTGTTGGATCAGATAGAGATTATTGGCTTAATAGTAATTTTTAAAAATAATTAACAAACTGATTCTGTGATGACATAAAAACTATTACTTCCAGGGCTATTTTACAATATTCACAAGGATGTGCATTCCCTAAGGCATAAATAACACTGTAATATGCATAGTTTAAGGAAAGAAAATTCACCAAATAAATGAGAAATAATTGGAAGTGCAGAAACTGCATTATTACACAACTTGTTAACAGGCTAACATTCAAAATATTAAAATTCCCTTCTTAAAATGTGAAACATACTCAGCTTATATAAACAATATTCTGCTGAAGAGCAAGAAAATGCAGCATGGATCACTCAGTATCTTAACAATAAATACTAAAAATAAGAAAAACTGAAAGTGAAATAGCTTAAGTTAATAAGTTAATAAATTAAGTTATAATAATAACAAGTTAATAAATTAAGTTAATAACTTAAGTTGCAACTGTTATGGTCTTTTTTGTTTATTCATTACTTTATGTTTATATTTTCACCAAGAATGCTCACGATCCAGGAAAAAACCTTTTCTCAGGTACAAGATGGTGCAGAAATTGTAACTGGTAATAAAAGTTCTAAAGGAAATTTCATAAACACAGAGATGAGGTTATCCTCTAGAAATCAAAGAATCTACTCACTGGAGTAGATCTCCTTCCTTAGATCTCACCTTATGGTGAGGAGCAGATGTACCAGTGGGACAGGAGCAGAAACATGCAGTGATTCCACCTATCTATGTAAGATTCAGAATGAGGGGAGAAAAACCCAAACCCACACTTTGTGGTTTGTCATTTGCACTGTTATCAGTTCATGATAGGGGTACCTTTTCTTCCCTCTTATCATTCTTAACATTTCTTTGTTTGCTTCAGCATCAATAGGTACTGACATATAATTGTGATGTCATTAGCTTTCTGGTGAATGAGAAAGTAACTAAAGCCAGAAAAGCCATGCCTATTATTTTAGCAGAGCAATGTCAGCTGCTGTGAGGTTCATGAACTTATATGGATGTTTAACAACTGTTATGGTCTGAGAAAACCCATAACAATTAATTGTCGTTCAGACAAATATTCTATTACCCGATGACCCCTCCCCACCCAGAAAGCGCAATTTGGGAAAGCAAGGAAACACAAGAGTTGAAATATAAATAGATTTAATAGGATAAGACTAAATAATTAATAATAATAATAAAGAACCAGTATTAATCCCAATACTAATTTAAGATATACAAGAATTATACTCAGGCAATTATATCAGTAGAAAGCTGTGCGCTCCCAGCAGTGGAGAGTAAATTTCAGACACTGTGAGTGCAACGGCTTCGGGAGAAAGGGAAGGCCTCAGAGGTTTGGCACTGGGGCAAGGAGTTTCTCTGGACTGCCGACATCAAGGGAGAGAGAAACTATATAGCAAACTTTCTAATTTATATAGAATGTGACATTCATGGTATGAAATAATCCTGTTGGCCAGCCTGGGTCAAGTGCCTCCCTCCTTCTCATTCCTGTACCTGGCAAGGCTTGAAAACACTGAGACCTCGAATCCCTCACAGGCTAGCTGGCTGGTAAAGTAAATATTTTCACAAATTCAGACACTGGAGTCTTCCAAAAGTGGAGCTTTCCCCAGCATTAGAAGAGAAATTAGTCCTGTGTCGCTCAACCCAGGAAAACAACGCAAGAGGAAACTTGGATACCTCTCTGAATATTTTTTCCAATCTAATAATCTTACCCTGCCTTTTATTTATCAGAGTTTAAGCAACGATGGTCAGAAATGTTTTTTTGATACCTTTTGGGGGAGATTCTAAGTCCATACAGTCTCAAGAACTCCTGTGGATTTAGATCCAGATTTTTTTGGGCTAGCTGTTGCTCTCCAGGAAGTAACCACATCACAGAACAATGTAGCAATTATTCAAAAACTTAGCAGTGTCCACAATGCCAAGCCCTACATGACTAAATTTCTCAGCTAACAATTCCCACCAAAGTACAGTTTATAGCATTAAAGAATCTGGTCATCAGGCTTGCAGAAACTTATTTCTCTACATAAGGAAGACTCCAAGTCCTCGTTTGAGTATTTCTATCTGCAGACACTTCTGCAGACTGAAGCTGTATTTTCAGCTCTCACTGAATCAGAAAGGAAAAAACTTGCACGCAGTCAATCGCCTGTCCAGCCATACAACTAACCACCCTCATCTAATGGCACTGTAGATTTTAACTTCTGATTTATAATGTAAGAAACCACTTTGAACCTATCATAAATAATCCTGTTAGTACAGCAAATTATATGTAGTTCAATGAATGAATGTCTTAACCTTTATTTTATAATAAATTTTTACATGCATTTTTGTATAGTAGACTAGTAAAACATATATTGTGGCTCCTCGTGACTCTGCTTAATGCCAGAGTGACTTGCAGCAGTTCAAGGTTGAGTGTCACTGATTTAAATCAACATGATTTTTATTTATCATGCTGTTTCTTGGCATTCCTCACAGCAACCATAAAGATACACTTAACTCTTAATTGATGATCAAGTTTTCAACTATGATTACTTAACAAAAAAAATCAGCAGTAATATGAAAAACACCTACAACATTTGCATTGTCTGGATAGTGAAAATTATTATATGTAGTACAGTATTATTAACTTAAACTGTGAAGCCAAATGTTCTACCACACCTCAGATTTAAATTTTCCTTTTTAAATATGCTGTGGGTGTCCCTGATATAATTTATTCCATATTGACAGTGAGAAAATCAAAGGAAATATCTGCAGAATAAAATTGTTTAAATGATTCTCCTAAACTGTTCAGGTATGGGGTGTTTTAATTCCTTAAAATAATCCAGAAAGGATGAAAAAAAAAAAACCCAAATATTCCATCTCTTTACAGGGTCTCTTAACTATCCCTAGTATCCTAGGGATCCTAACTATCCTTTTTAGTAAATCTCTTTATGAAGTTTAACATTTAAGAGAATCCTTGGATTTTAACAACTATTTTCTTTATGGATATTTCATAAAAGGTAGGGAAAGGATTTTTTTGTTTGCATTTTTGGCAGCACAAATCTATATAGAATATATAAACAAAAAGTAAGCTGGAGAAACAAGAATGGTGAATATTCAGGATACAAAAGAGATGACTTGGTTCTGAAATCCATCTCTACACAAAGCCTCTGAGTCAAAGGACTCACACAAATTTAGACAAGGATTGGACTGCATCTGGGTGAGGTTTCCCCTTCCAGAATTTTTATAATAAATCAGATAAGACAATTCCAGAAGAACAGTAACTCAGGTGTTTGGGACATATTTCAAGGACGTTAAAATCGAGATTTGCTTTCTTGTTTTTTATTATTCCTACTAGATTTTCCACTTCACAGCTAAAGGAACAATTTAGCACAAGAATTATCCTCTTTAGGCTTAATTCCCCAATGTTCGTGATCATGAAAAACTTATTTTGATAAACACATAATCAAAATATCTTTGAAGAGCAGTGTTTCATTTGATTTCCCTCATAAACAACACGTTTTACTAGAGAACACTCAAGCTAAGTTGGACTTTTAAATGGATAGCACAGATGCTTAGTGTTAAACGCTATCCCAATTAAGAAAAACTTACACATATTTTTTGATTCCACTAACACTTCAGGGTGCAAGGTAATTTCTCAAATTAATGGGGGCTATAATGATCAGGAAAATATGGACGATAGATTGTTCTCCACCTATATACTGCAGAATTCCTTTCACTTTCTTTTGTAGCTGATTAGATTTTACCTGCTTACTACAGTGCTAAATGAAGGCAACTTTTCCTCCAATATGTTGTTTCCTAGATAGCGAGGCCTAAATTCATTCTGCCTAAATTCGTTCTACCTAAATGTAGATATTTAACTAAGACACTGAAGCTGGGGAAACTTCCATTCTGCACATTTTCTCTCTCTGAGTCAAAGGGCAGACACAGATAATAATCAATATTTCTTAGGAAAGTTTTTATACACTAAGTTTTTATCAGTAGAAACAAGCTTTTGTTATTAGTAACATGATTATTAACAAAACAAATATAGTTACTCACTCACACAAACTTCATTCACACATGCTTACAGACATAGTTATCTGTCCAGGTCTCAGTTTGGAGTCCATTTCCAATCATAGATTCAGGAACAATGAGTCACTGGCACACTGGTGTCTTCTATGCAGGTGTTTATAAAGTCCCTCAGAGGTTTGTTTCATGATGTATATTTATACCCTACAGGCTTCATCTGCATTCAGCAGCCCCTGACCTCTTGGTTGCAGCATGAGTTACACAACCTGCCAGCAGTGCACCCATTGTGCGGTCAGCAGCCTCTTGGTCTCCTGAGACTATCCATTCCTGCAGAATCAGCAACTCTCTTGAGCTTATAAATCCTATGGAAATGTTCACACACTGCTTTCTTAGCACACGCGTTTCCTCACTTTGGTCTTTGGCTTCAGGGCTTTGGTAATAATCTCTCTCTGAAGCTATGGATAAACTGTAGTAGACATTTACAAAAAAGCACAGAAAAGCACACAGAATAGGTATTTATGACAATCAAAGATAGTGGATAGAGAAAGCTACGCATATAGAGAAATCACATCCCCCTGAAATTCTGCCACCTTCTCAGAGCATGTCTTCATTTTGTTATATAAATGCATTTTTTATATGAGTCAGAACCACCCTGATTCCTGGCTGAGATGCCTCAATTACATTTCCGTAGTTGGATTGGATGGGCCCTAGGTAGTTTATGATACCAAATTACATGAGGTCTACTCTGCCTGGGATCAAAACTTTGTTTCTTCTCTATCTCAAATCATGGCCAAGGTTTAAAATTTTAGTTATAACATCAAGGAAGTAAAGGAAAATATTTTTAATAAAAATATATTAAAGATCACGAGCAGAGTCAAAGCAATACTTCGACATTTCCTAAACTTCTGTTATCTTTGGATTCTGTGCTCTTTCTTAACTAATATAATGCCTGTTAGCTTTAAAATTGAAACTGTTATCATACAATTTGAACAAAAATGCAAAAAAAGCAGTTGTATAAATGTTAATTTATATCTGTTCAGTACATAAAAAGCAGAAAAACTCAAACATTAAGAATTACCAAGATCACTTTTCTGTTCCAGCTAAGGTGAGCTTTTTTATATGAGGACAGCGGAAGTTACTGATTCTAACTCACCATTCCCTATAGAGTCACACTCAAAAAAAAGCATTTTACTGTCAGTGTTTTATATATATATATACACACCTTTCTTTACAAGAAACCTTGGGAATACATGAGAAAGATAAAGGTTGAAAGTGATCAGAGAACCTTCCATGTTCATACAGTGCCTAGTTAGCCCATCAAATCTGTTACATCATCACCAAACTTTTCTAAAAATACTTTTTCATGAATGGAGACAACATCCAGGGTGTTTTGAAACCATTTTGTTTTGAGGCCTTCACAAAGTATTAGGAGTCAGATTTTTGGAAAGAACCATCTACAAGTTATTTATCCATGGCAAAGATTTTTGTACATTCTTATGTACAAAAGAGGTGTCTGATATAACTCAGGATTTGAGATTAGATGAATTTCAAAAATTGTCCAAGTTTCAGTGTTCCTGCATTTCTAACCTCCTAGGATACTTCACCAACAAGACAACAAGCCAAAGCTCTGACTACAATGTAGTATTTAAGTATCTGTCTAACTTTAATCAGGAAGAAATAGTCTAGTTGAATTTATTGCATTTTTTGCCTTCATAGATATAGGCATCTGCTTGTATATGTTACTGAATTGAGGCCAAGGTCAATATCTGGTTCACTCAGACCAATCAGTCTTTAAGCAACCTTAAATAGAACTTGCTTTCACATCTAGAGGCTGATCAATACTCACTAGACTGAGTGGCTGGAGTCAGGGCCAGAAGATGAAGTTACTGAACAATAACTAATTAATCAGCAGTTCCCCACTGGGTACTAAAATACTAATTGAAGCAGAACTAATACAAGTTTGAGATAAAATAACCCTGGAGTTAGACAGATCAACCACTGATACAAAATCACTTTAAATAGGATCTGTCTCTCATCTACCTAAGAAAGCTTCTTGTTATTAATTATTTATTGAAAAATCGCTCCCCTTAGAACTTACGTGCCCAATCACCAAGAAGGATAACATAACTTCTATAGAGCTAACATCTGCTCATTCAGAATTCAAAGCACTTCATCAAATAGTTATATCAACAGCATTGTGATGAAAAGGAATGTTGGAAGGCCACAAAGGGAATCTGAGAAGGTTCTTCAGCATACAAGGATACAAGCAATTCAGAGCAGTTTAACATGATGTGTTATACTGTGGTCCATTGTGGTTACAATTTTTGTCAACTCTATACTATAGCAACCACTGTATTACATACAGCTGTGTAAAAGTGATGTTAGCATTTCTCTTGAATTTTCTCTTGATTTTTAAAGTATTCATTTAACTGCTGAGCAGTGATGTGAGAATCTTTTCTCAAATACAGAATACCCTTCTATAGCATACTATGTAAGAAATGTTTTGTCTAACATTCACTGGCAAGAGAATTAAGCTGGATAGAAGTGTCTGGGATTCTCAGTCTTCTTACTCAAATATATTGAGAAAAATTACATGAAAACCAAATTTTGACATTATTCAAAATACATGATGGCATGAAAAGCATAAAGAGAAGAAATAAGTTTTATTGATGAGTTTTCAAACTCTGATGATAATTGTCAAATTGAAACCATCCAGGGATCAACTTAAGAATCAAAAAGGACATTCACTAATAAATTATAAAATACATAGGAAGCCAGTGAGGGTGAGGAAAATATTTCCAGATCCTGGTACATGAAAGACAGTGATAAGCTAAGTACCAATTTCAAAAATTGCAATCAATCTGCTAATGAAGTAAAAAAAAGTCTTCCAGCTTCAGATAGATATATATTTTTTTTTAAATTGACTTCCTAAAACATTTTTCAAAATTATACTACTTATCATATTTTATACTACACTGAACATAGCAAAAGACATTATCTCATTGAATATGAACAAATTAATTCCTAATTTATACATATCGTGGATATTTTTGAAACTTACAGTCATTTTGGTGGAGCCAGAATTTGTCTCTGAAAGCAATTTAAAAAAAACCACATTCTGCTAAGGCCTGCTTTAATCATATTGTTCTTGAGAAGGTGGGTGGAATAAGTTATA
Source organism: Rhinoptilus africanus (assembly GCA_013400135.1). Taxonomy (NCBI): domain Eukaryota; kingdom Metazoa; phylum Chordata; class Aves; order Charadriiformes; family Glareolidae; genus Rhinoptilus; species Rhinoptilus africanus. The sequence goes on along the minus strand of VXBO01001887.1, from coordinate 3,218 downwards.
CCTCACAATCAAGCTAAATTAAAAATAGAAATTCCTTGCTGACATACATCCTCTCCAGAAAGCCAAGGTTCTTAAAAATGAAACAACAGAAAAAGGTGAGAAAGCCATAGTTTATACTATCTTTACCAAACTGCAATGCCAGCTGAACATATCAGTTCTAATTCAGAAATTTTGATCAGAATTTGACTCAGAATTATGATCAGCTTCTTTCTTGGTATATATGAGCTCTCATTATTAGAACATGAACATACCTTTCAGTTGACTTCAACAAAAGCTTTTAAGTACACTTTGGTCAAATGAATGAGACACATCTGGGTTACATCTGGATCACAGGTAAATTAGAATACATTTGGAAAGAGAAAGATTTACCATCATTTTAAGAAAAAAATATGCTTCTTTCAGTTGTCTTAAGAGACAGTATTTTCTGTACCCTAATGACAGACTTTCAGGGGTGTATAACTTAGAAAAATAAAAAAAAAGAAAAAAAAAAAGAAAGCAGTTGGGATTATGATACTACATACATCTGCAAGCTATATGAAGTCCACAGGTAGAATAAAGGTAGAATAAAGAAATGCCACTTCAAGACCAGATACAAGCTGATCTAAAGCCTTGTTACTGCAAAAAAGGTGACCTTAATTCCTTTATCTTCTCTGCATAATACACTCTTCTCCTGCCCTCAGCAGCAGTGCAGATTAAAAAGAAGAGAATACGTTAGTGTATAACTACAATGGTAAGGGTTTTTTCATACAGACTGCAAAATGAAAAAAATATTAATTATCTGTTTTGCAGCACAAAATGTGATACTAGAAATATATAACCAAAATGTAATCCAATCATTATTATTAGAGCAAATAATGAGTGATTACAACTACTATAAGTAAATGTCATGAAATATTGTATATTTAGATGTGCTTTTTTGTATATGCAGGTATTAAGGCCAAGGCACGCTTGGGTTTTTTCCCCCCTCATTCAGAAATATGGCATGCAAAAAACCCAGTCACTTGCTGAGTATTTGATAGGCGGACAATGTAGAAAGGTGTCAAGTACAGCGGAATTTATCCATCAAAATGAACTAATGAAGATAATCCAAAATCTGGATAAATTAGTTGTGATTGATGTATTGGGAAAAGATGTAACTGTAGCAAGGAAGGAAGGTGGTAAGGCCAAAGTGTTAGGCTATGGTATGGATGCACTCATATTTTTAAGACATATAGATGCATCAGAGTAGTGTTTGCTAAAAATTAAGACCTCATTTAGAATTAAAATTATATTTCTTTTTATTTTCAGAAGGATATTAGTGAAACACGTATGGTGGCTTTCAAATAAATGACTCAGACTATTTGAAATGCTGCCTGGAACAACAAGTGCTTTCTGTTCTACCAGTGAAATGTTTATTGCATTCAGATGAAGTGCCTACACATAAACATCTGTGATCCTGAATTGTAATAATCAAAACCAAATACAGTGATTTCAAGAAATATAATGATCTGAATGAAGTGCACACATCATAGTGCTTCGTCTACACACCTTCCATTTTCCCTAAAACAATAGATAGCCAATCTATACTGTGTAGAAAGAAGAAATATCCAAAGAAGAAGAAAATAAGAGGGGAAAAAAAGTATTTCACAGAATAATTATATGTGCTATACACTTTCATTCTAGGCCTTTCTATACTTTCATAACTAAAAATAATACTTCAAAGCTAAATGGATAGAAGGACTTAGATGTACATGACACCAAAATCCTCAGAACTGCTTATATATACAGCTATTTTATAGCTTCTCCCCTGTAGCAGCTTTAATTTTTTAACCCATCTAAGTTCCTGATAGTGTTGAATCTTCATTTGCAGATTTAATGAGGTTATTCTAGTCCCACCACTAGTGCCATGTGGTTCAGTGGTCTTTCTTAAAATTATTACATGAATGAAAATTATACAGCAGTGTTTTCCCCACCTTCTATCTTATATTATGATGGAGATGGATGCAGTTCCACCCACCTCTACAGCATTAAAAGCTCTTGCTCAAGGTACACTTAGCACATACCTCAATACTATCTACAGCATGTCTTCTAAGAGGATATCTTGACTGAGCCTCATACAAAGTCAGTTGAGGACATGGCCACATATTTGATTACATTTTTATGCATTTGTCAAAACCTCTTCAATT
>VXBO01001886.1:85908-101566 GCA_013400135.1 Rhinoptilus africanus | reverse complement strand
TTTCCCGTATTAGAATTTGACTGGAGTCAAGACTTGTTCCTATTTGTTTCCCATATATTTGCTTCATGGTATAACACTGGTTTTCATAAAGTAAAAACACACATAATGGGATTTCACATGCATTTTTCTAACAATTGTTTTCCCATATTTGAAAGACAGTGCAAGCTTTCAGTTAGTGATCTTGCTTATGTAGTTGTTTGCTTCTGTCACCATCTTTCCCATGCTTTATCCCATTGCCAGCAATGGGATATATATTGCACTGCTAACTAACTCCCAGCTGCAGTTCTGCTGAAAATACTCTGCTAGATTATAAAAGTGCTGTCTCCTGCTTTTGCTGTATGGGAGGGGAAGTAGCCTACTTTGCCAAATTGAGTGTTCTGAAGTTTCATTTCTCTCACAATAGCTATCTTTTTTTTTTTTCTTTTTCTTCTTCTTCCTTTTTTCGCCATGTGAGACGAAGTTTAGCATTCCAAATAAACTTTCATAAAACATACACTGCTTTAGTCTTAAAGGAGCATGCTCTTTCCATCTTTGCTTTTGTCCCTTATTATTGTTTTCTTGGCATTGGTGTCCTCAGTGCCAAGACAGTCAATCAGCATCTAATGTGAATAATACTGCATCATTAATAAAGCCAAAGTAAGGTTGGATAACTCTTTTTTAATTCTCATTTTGCCCATTCAGCATTAGAACTGTGTACTGTACTCCTCCCTTAATTTTCACTGTACTTTGCATGACTATATGTTCTAAATGGATTAAACTTTTTTCTGTTATTGACATTAATTAAACAAGCATGCAGGTTTTGGATTGAAAAGGCCTTCTGGAAAAGCAATAGACAGTATTTCTAGGTCAATTATTTTAATCAAACTCAGTGATAAAATTTGTTGATCTGAAAAATTAAATTTTGACCTGTCAAGGCAAACAAACTTTTCATTTTTAGTGTGCGGAAGTGGCATTGCTTTATTCTCATCTTCGTTTTTTCTTGGTTTTCCGCATCTTAAGAAAAGATATTTTATCGTCTTTTACAAGAAGTGGGCAACTCTCTCTCCCTCTACCTTGCTAGTGTTTCTATCTCAGTGCTTTCTTCCCTCTACTTTATATCATGTAGGTTTTTTGTACCCTCGTGTGTTCCCTCCAGACAAAATATTCTGATTCATAAAATATAGAAGAACTGTTTTGTCAGTCAGATACTTCTGTGGGCAGAGCCTGAAGAGAGGCATGCCTTTTCCCTTTGAATTCGGCTGAACTGGTCAAGCTGACTTGTGTTCTTGGCTGTCAAGAGAATAGGTGGCATATATAAATTAATAAAAAATTACATTGAAAGATTCATTGTAGTTTAGTGACTTACATATGGAACGTAATCACTATTAAGCATTGTGTGCTTTGATATAATGTCTTACATTCTTACAAAATTAACTGAAATATCTATTGGAAGTAAATCTGTCTAACTATTAAAATGAACATGGTAAATGAGGTCATGTAGTGCATGTTTACATGTTTTGTGTAACATCCATCCCTTAAAGTTAACCAAAGATACTTGAAAATGCAAAGGACTACTTTTTATTAAATATTCAAGGTAGAAATCCCAAGATTTTTAGCCCTTACTATATCTGTATATTAAAAATGACAGTGGGTATCTGTGATTGGCATTTTTGTAAATTGATCTTGCAGCCAGTTGGAGGACAGATAAAAATCTTTGTAGTATGGTAGCCTTTAGTTTAAGATCATGTTTTTAGTGTGAGAAAGTATCTTTTATTGTTCTAAATCATATGCTGAAAAAAGACAGACTTTTGGGTACCTTAGTCCGCTTTCAGGTGTGAAACAAAAGCAATAAATTTCACTACCATAGACTAGCTGGTAAGAGTTGCTCTTATTTAATAAGAAGGGCCAGAGCAGAGCAGCATCATAGCAGGCAACTACAAAGTACAGGAAATGTAAGCAGAGTAATATGGTGATTCTCATTCTGAGTGACATCAAAATTGGCAGTTAATCTTTGCCATAGAAATGGGTATCTCTGTGATTTTTTTCATTTCTTGCGCTGGATTTAGGATTTTCTTTCTTTTTTTTTTTTTCTGAAGCTCATGTTTTAAAGGCAATCCTACAGTCAGTGTTTAACTTGGAAGTTCAGTGTTTTTATTTCAGATTTGAAGTACCCAAAAGCTTGTCTGCTTATTCCTAATGTACTAGTTAGCACAATAAAAGTTATACTCTGTATCTGCCAAATTTGTCTTGCCTTTGTTCATTGGATCATTATCACTACTATAGCATCACTGGTTTAAGACCACAGGAATAATGAGCCTTTTTACTGATTTGATACTTCTGATCAGAATTTAGACTTCAGTTTATTCAATCCTGCAAAGCTGAAGTTCGCTTCACTTTTAAAAGCGTGAACTATATGCAGTTTAGTTTGAAACAAATACTCAGTTAGATTTTGATCTTCTAATCACTTGGTAGCAAGGCATTTTGCCATTTGCAAGAATAATTTTAATTACTGTTCATTCCAGTTGCTATAGGTAAAGGCTCTCAAAACAGTTATCTTAATAGTGTCAGTAATGGTTTCTGTACTTAACACAGAGAATGGAAAGCATCTACATTGAACCACAGCTTATATTTAAAGGTGGATTCTTTCAGCTGCCTCACTGCCTTAGGCAGTTTTCACTTGGATAACATATATATACATGCATATATGTTCTAAAAAATACTCGTGAGGTCAGTTGGATTCTAATTCCTTAAAGGAATGTGCAGAATTTTGTCTGGAGGTTAGGGGAAAACCTCTTTCTTCTTGCAGTTTTGTGTCGAGGAAAATTCCTGACAGAAGTTAAAGCTGAAATGAATGCACCTTGCTCTGTTCCTTTCTTCTGGTTTGTTTGGTTTTTTTCTTCTTTATTGTTGTGTTTATGTCAGGTGAAAAAACAAATTCTTGCTTTGTTTACAAAATGTAATACTAAAGCTATCCCTCTTTAAGGGTGTTTTGTATTTTATACAAGTGCTAACTTAAAGAACGCAGTCTCATACAAGTGCTAACTTAAAGAACGCAGTCTCATTCACGCTCGTTTGTACGCTGCATATTAGTGATACAGGTGAAACTGTATAAAGAAGTACATTGTGGTAATTGTGAGGGCCTGCACTTTGTACTTAAGGGCAGTCCAAATACTACTCCGGAAAAAAAAAAATTGTTTTCAATGTGACCTAGAAATACTGTAAACATAACTGTTCAAAATTGAAAACTGTTGAATTTTTCCCAACAGTTTCATTCAGTTTTTCTCTCTCCATTTCTGACAGGCCTAGATGCCTTTTGTGATTCTTATACTGTCTCCTGCATGACGGGCGTGCACCATCTTCAAGCTTTAACTTCTCTCTTCAGTACTGACTGCTGTGTTTTAGCAAACCCCTTAAGATTCTTGTCAGAGCCACACTTCCCTGTAAACTGGCCATTCCTTCAGTGCTGGTGTCTTTTTTTGGTTTTTCTATTTCTGTACATGTGTAGCTTTGCCAGATATGTATCTAGTCATACAAAATGTTATTACAACCATTTGCTGTGTAATACATTAGTAAAAAAAAAAAAAGAAAAAGTAACAATGAACTTTATAAGTAGCTGTTCACTATGGAAAAAAGGTAGTTAAAAATATCACACAAGGTATTATTGAAATGGCATGATGGTGATCTTTACAGGAGAAAAAGAAAACCAAACCCGTAACAGTAAGGCATGTTCTCCAAGTGCTTTAAAATGTATTTAGAGACCTATTACATGGTTAACATCAATATGGAACTCTGGATGTCTTCACTTATGATTATTCTAAAGTAGCATTGCTGTTTAGTCTTTGTGTGAGATTTTAGCAATTATGCTTTTCTCTACTAATCTTGGTGTTCAGTGATTTGTGTATTTGTCTTTCTAACTTCTAATAAACTCACTCCAACTCAGGTGTCTGTCTTTGTCTGCTTAGTAGTACTTTACTTTCTTCTTTTATAATTCTTCTTTCTTAATGATGTAGGATATCTGTGAAGTAGGAAGTGGTCACTTCTAATCTTACTAAATTGTTGGGGCTTTTGGTTTGTTTTGCTTTGTTGGGGTTTTTTTTGAAGAGTAAACCATTTAAAAATAGAATTCTGGTCAGTTGGAAGTTTCTTTTGATCAGCGTAGCAGTGTAAAACATGAATGCAATGTAGGAAAAATTCTTCTCATCATGTTTTTCGTTTTCTTTGGTAAGAGTTAAAATGAAGCATAGGAATTTAACCATGCAGGTTTCTGATCCAGAAATACGTTTTGTTTAAGGATTCTAGGATTAAACAAACATGTTTGCAAGTAATGTAGATGTTTAGAAAAAATAAAAACATTTTTTTTTAGACTGATGGAATGCTTTTGCTTGGGGCTTGTACTCTGTTAACCACAGTGCGCTCATATGAAATGGTAACATGGTGACGGTGAATTGTTTGGCTTCTATGGTGGGATTTTATTAATTATTATGGACTGTGGCTTGAGCATTTTGGAAATCTTCGTTACAATTTGGAAGGAACCCTTTTGTTTCAGTAAAGTTATAGCTACATGATATTCTGTGTTTAGGTAATTGTATCAAGTATATATTAATAGCAATTTAAAATAATTTTTTCATCAATGAAATGTTTTTGAGCCAGGTTTGGGGGAGGGCAGCAAACTCTTGCACTTTCACATTTGTTTAATTTTTTTCAGGATGGCACTGGATCTTTAAAACGCAGTGGTTCCTTTAGCAAACTTCGGGCTTCCATTAGACGCAGCAGTGAGAAGCTGGTTAGAAAGCTGAAGGGAGGAAGTTCACGAGACAGTGAACCAAAGAATCCAGGGTAATTATCTATTCTTAGCTGTACTGGTGTGCCCTCGTTCTGTGCCCTCGCGGTAGCCTAGCGCAGTGCCTAGGGCAGTGTTTTTTCCCTTTTTACTGCTTTAGCTGCTTGAAGAATAGAAAAGCCTCATAGAATTACTGATAAATGTTAGTTACCTGCAAAATTCTCCTTTTCACACAGTGGTGAAGAATAACAAATATTACTGATTTTTACAATAAAAGCTTAAATACAGTAAACCCACAACTAACATTCTTGATATAGTTTAATATTCTTGATACAGCTTTATATATTGCTGTGAGTATTAAGAGAATTACTGACTTGAGCCCTTCTCAGTTTCTATTTTTGGAAAACCCAGATTTCAGAGAGCAGAAGAAAATGTTGAAAAACTTGAACCTAGTTGTGCATCTCATTAACATTTTGGCCTTAGTGAAGTCAGTGGTAAAAATTTAAAATATAATGAGTTTGACTCCTCCCTCTTTCCTACTTACCATATGATTGTGGACTTAGACGTATGTAATATTTCTAATAAACGCATAAAAACATTACTCACTTATCAATGGCTGCAGAGAAGTAGAAAAGTTAAAATGTACTGCTCTTTTTTCATAATAGCACTCATGGATGTTCCCCCTCACCCCCTACATAATTGCTATCGGTTTTGTGGGGTTTTTTCCCCTTGCTGTGGAAAACTGGAACACGTTTAGTTGACAGGAAGCTGTACGACAACGTGAATTTGAAGTTATGCTTTAAAACAGTTAAACTGGAGAACTTGGAGTAACTTCTGATCTATGAGTAAATAGAGTAGATGGTGCTGATGATGGTAATACCCGAGACACTGATCTGGAGGCAGGGTCTCAGTGTGTTTTTGTAAGTGCTCCATTGAAGTTTTGCCTTACTGTTTTTATGCAGCTATAAAAATCGTGCACAGCTGCAATACGCAAAAAATTCTCTTCTTTGCATGTCTGTTTCCAATTCAGCCTGATCAGTTTTTTAGAATTGTTAATTAGAATTTCACTCTTAGCTGCCAGAGTCTTGATGGCTCAAGGTACTAAATCAAACTCAAGGTCAAAAATCCCTTTGCATTTATTGATAAATCATTAAGAACTGCCTCGGAGGTGACAGATTGAGAATAAACTGTGAGAAGCATGTAATTAGAAGAAGGAAATATGTAAATGTAAAATGCTGTAGGGAAAACAAGCAAATGCAAGCCAAAATAGAATAAAAGGGATTTCCTTCTTTGTCTTTAGTATTAGCATTTTTCTCCATTGATTTTCTGTTTCTGCTCAGCTCTGTCTAGAGTTCCTACATCATACTTCAGGTATATTCTTGTATGAATAGATGCACATATTCATAGCTAATTTTGCATTTTCTCCTCATTTTTGTGAGACATGGAAAGGTTTTCAGTTTCTTAACAGCTAAGAGTTTTATTCCTTTTTCTCTGTAGTAAATAGAGCTAAATTTTTCTGCAGGTAAAGTAACTCTGTGATGACAGGTATACAAAATTATGCTTACGTATAATTGAACACATTTGGCTTTGCAGTATCCTGTAAGAATTCCTCTGCCTTTACATCATCTGCACTTGGTAGTGTTATTTGACTTAGGTAGAAATAATCTACCCACATTAACGTTAATTACATTCTGGAGTCTGTATCACAAGTTAAGATTTCCTCAAATAAAGACATTAATGTGAAACAAATTTTGAAAACAAAGGAACATCTTTCTTGCTTCCCTTTTCTGACAAAATATTATTGGTTTTTAGATGTCTCTGTAGTTCTTAAAGAATAATTTATTCTTAAAACTTGCAATAAGTGTGTTGTATTGACAGGCTTTTATGTAGGTATGCATGTTGGATGTGTAAGACAATGAATATAACAATTTCTGTTCTTGTAAGATACAGACATTTTTTAATCCTAATTTATATTTGCATTTGTTATTAAAACCAGCTAAGATTCCTGGTATTAAACACCAGCTTTGTAGATCTTGACGCATAGCTGTACATACTGATATTCCAAGAAGTCGTTTTGATTGCATTTTCTGAAGAAACTTTAGTAAATGAAGTTTTTTTTTTTTTCTGCTTCTGAGTTTAATACAAGAGATACTCAGTTTTTATTATGCAAACCTTTGGTTTCCAGTGCATTTGATAGCCGAATATTGCAATACTGACATAGCACACATAGAAATTGCTTTTGCGATGAAGTCAGCCACTCTAGGTAGAAGACTTCTGTGCCTCTCTCCTTACCAGTACAGCTCTGCGTTCCCTGCCCAGGTCTCTGTGAAGACTTTATTTTGCAATTGATTTACACCTGTTGCTTATACAGTGCTTCTGCAAATAGTAACTGAGAGTGCAGGTAGGATTCTGAATGAGAAATAATCAAATAGAAATACATTAATATCACTGCATGAAAGACAGACTTAGTTTTCATGTTGTTGCTTGATACAGAGGGTCGAGAAGAATAAAGTGGAAAACTCATCAGGGAAATTCTTTCTTTAAAATAATGCAAAAGCCTTTTTGGCAAAGTCTTTTAAGAACTGTTCTTTGAAATACACAATACCTGAAGCATGATGTCAGTTCTTTCTTTCTTTCTTTGTCACATTTCAGAATTCAGTTCTGTAATATTTTAACTTTGCCTAATTAGTGTTAGGTTTGATTTTTTTTTCACTTTAAAAGTTTTGTTCATACAGCAGAACAGTTAAGATTTGTAATGTAAAAGTAAAAAAGCCCACCCCTTTCATAATTGCTGTTACTTATGCATCAGAAAAACAACTGCACGCTATTTGTGCAGTCATGTTTCTAACATGGAGGGAATTAAAACTGCATTTGCCAGAATAAAGTTCTTAAGTACGCTGATTTCAAACAAAACAAACAAAAACCTAACCCGTGTACAAACAAGTATCTCATGTGTGATTAAAAATGCCTTTTTTTTTTTTTAATTGGCACTTCAACACGAACCTAAAAATACGTGTGTAAATTTTTACTGGTGGATATTCTGTTTCCCTGGAAAGTTTTCCATAAACCTTTATGCTCTTTTGGAGAGTTTTATTTAATGTTTTGTTTGTGTTTTACAGATTAACCTACTTTGGCTTCCGTATATAACCTCTGTTGTACATGTTTCCTTGAATAAAGGAGAGGTGTATACCATGCATGAGTCCTTGCTTTGTTGTTGCTAACACTCATGTCAAATATTTTCAACTGTGTGCATTCTAGCTTTCGAAACGTTCGGATTTAATGCTAGGAAATCCCAGTAAGCCCATGTCAACGTGGCAGCTCTTGCCTGTGTTTATTAGTGTTTTGATTCTTTATTCTGCTAAGCCTTTGCTTTATGAAAGCATTTAAAACTCGAGCTTGACATTGACTGTTAGTAGTCTTGCTTCAGTAGAAAGAAGAACTGGTTTAACATCTAGTGTGATGTGTATGGATAAACCTTTCCATGTTCTTGGAAGGCATTGGAAACTTTGGATCAGCCAGTTGTCCGTAAAGCTGTAGGGAGCACTGCAGGATTAAGGCCTCATTGCCTTGTGAACAGTTCATCAAAGATGTATCCAAAGCCCTCGCTTAGTAGCACTGAAATAGTTGAAGAGCTAGGGGAAAAATCAAAGCAAATGTAGTATGTTCGGAGTAATGTACAGACACTTTGGGATAAAGGACATCGGACATTCCGATTGTAGTCGCCGTGATGATAGAAATCTTAAGGCTAATCTTGAATTTCATTCCATACGCTTTAAAATATTTTTTATTTAAATTTTGCATGTGTTTGAGAAATGCGAGTAAATTGCCAATCCTCATCTCAAACAGCAGTAGATACTGGAGTTAATGCAGTGATATTTTGAGTGTCAGTAGCTTCTCTGTAGGTGATTCGTATTTTTTTTCCTCATTTGTTGCTTTCAATACAGCATTCAAGGGTGGTTGTTACCGCTGCTCAGGGCCTTGTAAAGCCAAAAGCACAACCAAAGTTACTAGCAGCAACCATCTCGGTTTCCCTTACTTTGTAATGTTTAAAATAAGAGATTTTAAAATGTTTTTTGAAATTTATTCTGAAGGCTTACCTAAATGAGGCAGAAAGTACTAAACCAGTGGTTGTTGTACCTTTCCCAAGTTAAATGCTGCCTACGTGACAAACTTACTTGTGTTTCACTTTTTTTCCTAAACTGTCTGGATGTTTGATGCTTTTATAAACTGCATAAAATTGAAACTGAAAATTAGTTAATTAAAAATCAATGCTAAGTCAGTGTATTAATTTGATATGCTTTAAAAATGGAGGTTTTTATTTTGAGTTGAAATTAAATCAGTTGCCTGAAATGGTGAAGCTCTGAGGAGCTTGTGATTTTGGGGGGTTTATATGTAATTTAGAACCGAATATAAACATATTCTGTATAGTTATCTTAAAAGGTGTCCCTCAGGTCAGTTTTGGGGCATTGTTTGACCTCCCTAACTGTGCATTGCTGATTGTTATACTTGTGTTTTTGGAGCTGTTAGTTTTCAGCTATTCTGATCGGTTTATCCTTGCATGTTCACTGTCCTGGTTGCAGCATGAAGCGTGCCAGTTCTCTGAATGTTCTTAACATGGGTGGCAAGGCTACTGAAGATCATTTTCAAGTAAGAAGCCCTACAATACTCTTACAAAAATAGATATCATTAGTAGGGTTTGGGATAAAAAGAGTACTATAAATAATAAAACACAAACTCCTAGTGTTTGGTAAGGTCCTACTTCAGTAAGGGGTTTAAAGCGTATGCTTAAGGCATCGTTCTGTAACACTTTTGTGAATTATGCGTAATTTTAAGCAAATGCTTAAGTCCAGCCAGTAAAGAGTAAAAATCGTATACTTTTATGATCTCAAGCAGTCTCTGGCTTTGGACCTTCTGACTGTTACAGTGGATATGAAACTTCTGGATTCTTATGTTCTTATAAACACTAATTAAAAAAACCCCCAAGAACTTCTAAAGCCCAGTGACCAGGTATTTTTTACCTCAGCCCCTTTATTGCAAAGGGCCCAATCATCTTAATTGCTGTACGTCATTCCCTGAATTGGGACTTCAGTTGTTTCTGAGGTTGCACAGGGGCAGTCTCTAACAGGTGGTCTCACCTACGTTACGCTTCTGCTAATGCAAAACCTCATCATGCTGAACTGGTGTGCCCCATCGCTCCTTCCCATCTCCTGTTTTTACCTAATGAGTCACTTGTTTCTTATCTTGTCAAATAAGCTAGCGATGTTCTGCCTTCTAAACACTGTTGTGATTTTACTAACACAGTAACTGCAACTCATTTTAGGAAGATAAAATTGCTTCTGTACTAACAAAACTCTGCGTTGAGGATCTTGGTCCTTCTTTGTCCTGCCATAGCAGGAGAGCCCGAACTGTGTGGCTCTCATCTCACTGTCGAGTGGCATAAAGGTGTCTTAACTGTGTTATCTCTAATGAGTTATGAACATACGGCAGAGTTTTCTGCAGTGTGAAATGTATGCAAAACTCTGCCTAGGGTGAACTTCAGACAAAAAAAAAAAAAAAATCCAGGGTAAAGTATAATTCCTTGCAGCAACAGCACCCGGGTTTCAAAATGTCGTGCTCTGGGTGACCCTAAACTGGCTCCTTAGCACAGAATTGCTGTGACTCGCGCAAGAGTAATTTGGTGTTTGTGTGTTCGCTGCCGTATTAAAATTAGTTCCCACTCCTTGTGAGCTTTTCCAGTTCTCCCACCACGGACACTCCTGGCAGTTCCCATAGGTGGGCTCTTGCGTTTCTGCTGGGCCTGGGGTGAGGACTGTAAAGGCGGTATCGGCACATGAGCAGATCGCAGCTTTGCTGGTTGAAAGTTGGGGAAAAAGGTGTTTAATTGCCTACAGAAGAGTGTCCCCCTACCCAACACGAGCAAGGCCCCTTCGCTGTAGTTCCTTACACTTGTCTGTTCCTGTTCATTAGAACTAGTAATTTTGTTTATTAGTTTGAACTGTCTGGACATCTGCTTAATTGATTTGTTTGTTTGTTTTCCCCTTCACACAGGAACGAAATAATTGTCTGACAGACTCGAGGGCGCTGAGTGTCAGCCATTCTGATTTGGCGCACTGAGATCCTTGGACAGAAGCTAGCTAATATTCCTTGGTGAATAAAGAAGCACTGAGACCTTCAAAGCTTTGGTTCCTCATCGTTATGTATAGGAACACCTAGTTCGTAGATTTTACTGGTGGTTTTTTGTTTGGTTGGTTTTTTTCCAATAGACTGCTGGTTTTACTTTTCTAAATAGGAACGATTTTAAACACAGCATTAGTGGGTATTTTCTTCTAAAGGAAAAGTATATAGATATATATTGCTCATTGCACTGCTCCCATTCATGCTACTTACATTGGTTTCTTTAATAGATCTGAATATTACAGCAGCCAAAAAAAAAGTAAAACACAAACCTATTTAAAGCATACCAAAATGCAGAGATGTTTGAAAATGCAGGCAAAATTAAACCTGCAGCAGTAAATATATACAGTGCTGGAATGAGAAAAGGATACGTTTATGTGCGTTACTGTATAAATTCAGATTGAGCATACTGTATCGGTGGGGCTTTCCCTTGCACCACGGATCATTGCCGTGTTGGAAACCTCAGCTGGCAAAACAGCCCGTGGACACGGCTTCCTTAACCATAGGCTGAGCTCTTCAGTGTTAGAGGAGAGACGGCTGGGGCTGCGTCACGTGGAGAGGGCCTGGGTAGCAGCACCCGCGACCATAACCGTGACCCCTGCCGAGAGAAGTCGTAGGGCACAGTAACGGGTGGAGATAGGGTGGTTCACGCTGGTCAGGAGGAATGGAAAATGTTCTGACCGTTACCTCCTGTGGCCGACGAATACTGAAGTTTTGGACTGCAACTGTCCCAGAGCAGCAGCCGTTGTTGCTCTCAGGAAACACCAAGCCTCAGGTTGACTTTCTCGCTTTGTCCACTGGAGTTCACAGTCCCGTTCTCCGTTTGCTGAAAGGGCTCCAGCCTTTCCTTACGCTGCTCCCAAATCCTGCCTTTCTCCGGCATAGCTGATGGCAGCAGAAGCAGGGAACTGCGCACTGGGCGGCTCGGCTGTGGAGGAGCTGCCACCCAAAGCACCGCTGGCATCTGAAGGGCCCCAGTGGAAGCACCAGATGGCCACGGGTGGCACATAGCATGCGCGCCCACGCGTCCCTGCTACATCAGTGCGTCTGCCGCCTGTGTGCAGGACTGCTGCTGGAACTCAGTATGGATAAGTATTTTAGAGACACTAGTATTTTCCTTTCGCTTTTCTGTAAAGCTTGTAATTTTGTTCACGTTTTGTAAAAAATCATGTGAAGTTGGATGAGACAGTAAAAAAAACCCAACGCGTGTGTACAGATGTATCTGTGGTCGCAGTTGTGAGCTGGAAAATGCCGAATGAAATTGACTTTGGGAAAAGCTGGAATATTCATTCAAGGTTAGCACCGGGGGAAGGAGGTAAAACGCAGGGACGTAAGCAAGTTTTAGCATTTGAACGGGCTGTGAAGAGTCATTAGAATTAGTACTTGGTAGGAGTATTTGGCTTTGCAGCTGGTTCTGGGTTGTGCTGCGGGACGCAATGCAGGGAGCGGTGTGTGTAATGCACTTGGCCGTTCACCAGGAGGTACCTCGTTAGCGTCTCTGAGGGACGCTGCCGTGCCGTACCTGCTGCAGGGACGGCTTGGAAACGGTGGGATACGATGCTGCTAATACGTAGAAGTTCTAGCACAGAGTAAGTAGTGCAATTCATTAATGAGCAAGAACAAGTTGTTGCTCAGTTATTAACAATATGTACTCATAGAATGTAGACTCTTGAGTTTTAATCTTTTTATTAAGAGCTTTTTATATAAAAATATACATAATATATATACTTTTTTTCCCCCCCTCCCTAAAGCAAACCGTATTGTGTGCGCCCATCACTGAGTGCGGTTCTCTGCACAAACCCGGCCCGAGCTTGCCTTGCACAAAGAACCGCGCATCAGGTTGCCGAGCTGGGTGGGCACCGCTGGGGGGCGGGTGGCAGGAGAGCCCTGACACACTAAATCATTGAGCTACTGTTTATTAAACAATTCCTGCATTTAAAAGGTTAATTACTTTTTTTCAGAGAAGAAACAAATTTCACAATTCCTCTAATCCGTAAATGAGAGCCAGGTCCTTACAGTTATGAGCCAGTGAGCTGTTTGCAGTTTGAGGAAAAACTTGTAAAGGACAAAACCAATTTTACAGTCAGGCTTCTTATGTGAACGAAGCACTGCCAGGATGTGGTTTGTGTACATTCAAATTTCAGGTCGGCTTCTCAGTTGGCTCGTACGGAAGGTTTTCTTTCTGAATTTCCTGTTTCAGTTGTAGCTAACAGTCTGCGTAAAGTATAAAAGCAAAATACCCAAGTGTGTAATTCTTGGTTATCTTCAGTACTGAACGAAATCAACAGGCTGAGGGAACAGCAAGATAGAAAAGACCTTCAGAATTGCCAGACGTATTTCTAGGAAAACCGCAGCCTTGATTAGCGCTGTTTGGGTTTTAATTCAGCATGTTTGTCCTCACCCAGAACTGTAAGGGGGAACTTCGTTAACCACTTAATAAGGGCTCCAGGTTAGGCCAGTTCCTCTGGTCTCTGCTACGAGCAGCGGCTACATCTGGGGTACGGAGCCAGCACGGGTCACGCGCAGGATGAATCCTACACTGAATTGTTACTGAAAGGTGCCTCTTGCCCTTTGTCTCTCTGGTTTTGCACTAGTCTTGAGGAACATCAGCAGTATTTGTTCTCGAGTTTAGATCTTCGTATTGTAAAATGCAACTGTTTCATGATTTGCTCCTCTTTTAGAGGAGTAACTGATGTGTTGCTGTGGTGTCTGTGCTGGCAGTACTGCAGCCATGGAGCACAGCGCTTCAGCAAGGGAAAAACAATTGGACGTGTCATCTGTAGTTTGTACCTTTTCCTAAAAAAAAAAAAGGACGCAGCCCATGCCCTCCTGAATGGTAGTAAATTAAAGTGGTTTCAAACTTGGGAAAGATTTGTGCTTAAATTGTACCATTTGAATCCCGCAGTCTTGAAAATGGTGTGGTTCTGTTGTAAATACGTAGTACAAGGGGTGTGCAGTACTTCCTTCCCAGTGTGTGTGCAGTACTTAAGGAGTTCAAGTTCCTTTACATGTTGTTACGCAGGTCATGTATTTTGTCTGAAAGCTGCTAAGAGAAGTGCATTTTTTGGTCATGTAAGCCTGTACCGAGAGAATAAATGTTAAAAGATGTGATGCTGTGACGTTTATGGTCTCCTTGTAGCAACTTTACCTTGTCACAGACTTACAGAAGTGTTGGTATAAACAGTGTTTTGGGTGGGTGGGGGACGTTCCAGTAGTTGAGCATTGATTGAGGGGAACCTTGAACATCGACGTTTGATTATTCCCTCCCAAACCATTGGCAGTAGTCTCAGCACGCTGGATAGCCAAGGTCAGCAGTTAAAGAATAAAAAATAAAAGCCCAGAACAACAAAGCACGCAGCAAAAGAGAGTGCCGCCTTCTGACAGAGGTCGGAAGACCTGTGCTGGCTGTTGCGAAGCTGCTCGTGCTCCCTGTGACGCTGCAGAGCTGTTCCCTGGTGCCGGCGGTGGTTTAGCACCCCAGCTCCATCGGAAGCAGCATCCAGCTGCTCTGACGCTTGGGCTGGCCCGGACAGTCGAGAGAGTGACCCAGAATCGCGTACGGTGCCCAAGAGGCGCAGTGAAGATGGTGTTAAAAGCAGGTCGGTCCTTGGGCTCCCTGGATTTAGACTCGGGTCCCAGTTCAAGCATGGAAAGTTACTGAGTCTCGAGTTTTGAATTACGCGGTGGAAGCGTGAGAGCAGTGGGGGCAGGTTACAGGATAATTAAGCCAGATGAGTTCTGTGCAGTCAGAAATGGGATTTGCTGTTTCCTAGGACCTAGTTTAAAAAAAGCAAAACCCAAACCCAGCCAAACCAGAAAGCTATTTGTAATGTCAGTGTATCCTTTTTGAGGAGAACTTTCCCCCCCCCTCGCCCTGCCCTGGTATGTGGATTTCATGTTTGATTTAAAAAAAAACAAAAACAAAAAAACCCTTTGAGAATTGGCTTTAAAATGTTGTGTACTGATCTCCAAGTGCCCTTCCTGCTTGTCAGGGCTAGGGATGAAATCCCACCCTGAGGTCACCTGCTTGTCTTACCCCCTAAGACTTTGTTGTAAATAAACTTCCACAAATGTTACTTGTAGAAAAGGGTAGGAATTCACTGTGATTTCATCAGGAAACTTGCAGTGAGATGGTCCCAAGTGTTTTGCTACATGTTTTGTTCACAGATCATTTGTGTAAATTCCTGATCTTTACCAAGTACAAATTAATTTGGTTCTGCTTTTCCAAAGCCATGGTTCTAGAACCCCCTACAAGCTTTCTCCTGAGAAAGGCCTCTTCAAATATATCGCAGATCTGGAGATTAATTTGAAACTGTTTAAAAGTTTCCCAAGTGTCGTTTAACCTCTTTTTTGCAAAGTGTAGAAAAATATTTAACTGTGGTCTTACAAGACAAAGGTGGTATACTTAATACGTGCTAGAATGTAAATCATCTTTGTAGAATTTACTGCAGCTTGTTCCTGTATAGAAACAAATCTCAGTTGTGAAATCCAAAGATGAATAAAACTGTATAAAGGGAAGATTCTTCAGTTGCATTTATTGAGACCTGGGGGCGTTTCAGCACTTCTGGCACAAGGCTTCAGGAGGGGCAGATGCTTTGCTCGGTCTTCACGGGGGTTTGCACCCCAAAGGTGTACTGACGTCAGTCAGACGAGCAGCGGTCCAAATTTCTGCCGGTAAGTAACTAAAGGGGTAGAAGCTGTGGATGAAGATTCACCTGCGGCGAG
>VXBO01001886.1:64721-85843 GCA_013400135.1 Rhinoptilus africanus | reverse complement strand
CGTTTTAGAGGTTGAGGGTCTGTGTGCGAGGAGGCGCTAGGAAACGTGCTGTGACATACTCTGCCTCAGATGGTTAGCCTCCCACTGAAGAGTTAACTCAGAACCAACCCGGGCAATGACTCCTGCTCAGGCAAGATGTTATTTAAATTTGTTGGTAAGGTGCTTTTCACCAGTAAACTAGACCTCTGACACCTCTGTCTCAGTTCTGCAAGCCGTCAGGTTGCAAAAAAGCTATCAAAATACTACAAACCAGAGCCTCAAGATGCGTATCCCGGTGTTCTGAGCATGGCTCACAGTGAGGCGACCCCTGGGACACCAGAGCCTGGGCTTTGAGGAGAACTGTGAACGACTGTCAGGGTGGGGACTGAGTCCTGTTAATCAGCTACGTTTCATCTGGGGCTTATTTTTTTTTTAATCAAATTAGTACAGTAGGATGAGCAATAGATTGGCTGAAGTTCCTGTCCCAGATGCACAGGCTGGCAATGGAAGAGAACAGCCTGAGTGTTGCCTATCCTGCATTTGTTTATCTTAATTCAGGTTGTTAAGAAGGGGGCACGGACCGTAAGGATTTGAAGGCTGAGGCAGCCGTGCCCCTGAGCTACAGCAAGCTCACCTTTGCCTCAGACAGGGTACGCGGAGACTGCTGAGCTTCATCCTTGCATTTTATTAAAAAAACCACCAAAGGTCATTTTCAAATACAGAGAATTAAAACATTTTAGAGAAGACTTAGAGACAATTTGTTATACTATTTGCCCAAGGCCCTTCCCAAGGAAGGGATCTCAGAAGGCACTGAAACCAACTCCTCCTCCTTCCTGCATGCTTAAGAGTTCCCTTCCTTCAGCTCCAAGGCCTGTCTGGGCCTGCTCTCCTCGGGAACTTCCCTAAGGCAGTGACACAGTCCCTGGCTCTTTTCCTTGTGTCACACTCAACTGTCCTCAGAGGATTCTTCTGCCAGAGAGCTCCGGCTGACCCCTGCTCCCAGCTCTTCCTTTCTGCTACCCCAGCCGCGGGCTGCCACGAGAGAGGGTGGCTGCTGTGTCCGCAGAGAGCATTGCCAGGGGCCAGGCAGGGGCAGGCTATTTCACTAACACAGCGTACCCAAAGAACCCCCAAGGGTGTCTGGACTCACCAATGATCATCGTTCCTCTCAACTTGTATTTAGGGGAGAGATTTTTATTGTTTAGACTACAGAGAACAAAGTGGTCTCCTTTGCCAGAGGAAAAAAGTGAGCAATGTAACTATGCCGAAAAACGCCAGACTCTGGCAGAGTCTTGTTTGGGCAGCCTGAGGAAGAGGAGGAAAAGGGGGGAATCTGAAAGCTTAACAAATACGTGATGCAAGTGAGTATCACACACTGCTAAGAGCAGTCACATAACACGGACCAAATAAGGTCTACGGCCTTTGGAAAAATGTGCCCGAGTAACTTCATCTCGTTTGCTTTCCACTGAATGCAGCAAAAAAGGGACCAGAAAAAGCGGCTGTCACAGCAGTGATCCGAGGAGAACAGCGAGAGATGTGCTGAACAGTGCAAGGATGGAAAGAAAAACAAGTAAAGCTTTAAGAACAGACACCTGAGAAGAGTAACAGCTCCATGGATGGATGAAAACAGCTAAAGGTGCCCTTCGGAAGCGCGAGGCAGGTAAGAGCCTAGTGGTAAGGACAGAAGGTACTCGAGGGAGCGCTCCCGCAGCTGATGAAGAACATTCCAGAGCCCAGCAGAGTAGCGGGAAGAACAGGAACAGAGCCCTTGCTCTGAAACTACCCGGTTACAGCAAACACAAGGCAGGGGTGGGGGTGTGTGGTTTGTTGGGGTTGTTTTAAATGGAAGAGGCTGAAGAAGCTTTTGCCATGAGGGGAAAGACTGGAAAGCAGGAAAAGAACCATTTAAAAATAAAAAAATCTGTAGAAGTTGTATGAAGCTAGATATGCCCATAAAATACAAAAGCAGTACAGTTTTAAGTCTCTTTCTAGTGTTTTGGGGGTTTTTTTTAATCCGAATATTGCTAACAAGTGGTTTTAAAATCGGATAGCCGCTGGGTGATCAAGCTGCTCTGTGTTATTTTTGAGGCTCTACAGACAGAGGAATGGCTCTGCTTGATGGCAGCACGAGGCCCAGCAACACCATCAGGCAACAATGGTTGAATTTGAGTCCCTTTGGGTCTGGAAACAGGTACACAATTGCAGTAAATGCCGTTTCTAGATTAGCATGCTATTAAAAACACAATTAGGAATCTGGTCTCCCCTACCATGGAGATTTCCACGTCACGCTTCATCGTGCGGCCTCCACCTCTCCACAGCTTTACTCTCCTTCAGAAAACTCATCTCATGAGGAAAAGCTGATGAACATATTGCCAAGTATGAAAAGATCATCTTTCACAATGTAGACAAGGCTTAATGTATTGTCTTAGCGCCAGTTATGTGTTTCAGCATCCATTTCCCTCATCTAGAAAGAATTTCATTTTACTAAAAATTCTAGTAAAAATTTTAAGTAAAGTAGTTTTGATATGCTTTTGGACCTGGCTGCTTTACTACAGAGGATTTATTTTACGCCTTTTACACCTTCCAATTTTACTGTAAAGTAGCAAAAGAATGGAGGGAGATGGGGAGCAAACACTACTCTTAAGGTCCTCACGCTTCCAGGGTGGTGTGATGCAACTCCAGCTGAATGTTCCGGCTGTGCCACTCGGCCGACCATCAGTCTCATTAGCAGCTGGTTTGCCCAGGTTATTCCAAGTGCTGGAGAGACTCTGTTATCCACTGCACTGTAAAGCAAGAGTTACAGATTTCTGTGTGTATGAATTTAATATGAAATATCTTCATTTTTGTTATAAAAAAATTACATTGAAGACCTGTAGAAACATTTCTTCCAAAGAGAGAGATGACAGGGTATGCTTAAACAACTCTACACTCGGTTCTCTCTACAGCAAGGTGACAGCAGGAAGAGAAGTGCTTTTATACAGTATAATTCTTCCAACTACAGCCATGGCAAACACCTGCCTCTACCTTGACAGGTCTCCTCTTGTGACAGGAAAACAGCAACAGGAAAATGCTGGTATGTTTAAATATTTAAAGTGTGTAACTGTTGGTCCTGGATGGCATTCAAAGGTATATTTCTAAACATTGAGTAGATAAACACCCCTATGTGTTACTTTTGACCTAAAGTTTAAAGCTTTTTCTTTTTTTTCCTGGAAAAAGTGCAACCTCTCAGTAAAAGAATTCCACGATAACCAGGGGAAAAAAATTAAAAATACTGAACCTTGCCCTTGTTTTCTGTCAGTTAGTAAATGTGGAGGACATAATAAATCTTTAGGATTCAAACATGATGTTCGTATTTTGGTGTCAAAAGACACTAATTTTTTTTGTTAAGCAACTACCAAAACCAACCCGTAAGTTTTGGTTGGTTTACTTTTTCTAAACAGCCAGCCAGAGCGCTCAGTTACATCAGAGGCAAGAGGAGATGCAAAAATACTCTTGTAAGCAAGCGCACCAGCCATTAACTCCAGAGAATCCTCCCCCCAATGTGCTGATTAGGGAGCACCACATATGCATGGATGATGGGTTTTTTCCACTTTACAGCCCATTAGTTATTGCTGATCTGCAGCAAATCCAGCATTGCCGGGTCAATGCACTGCTGCTCTTAATATGCTCCAGTAGTTTATATTGGAGTTATCAAAGATGTAGTGGTTAAATGCTGCTGTGTTTGATGCCCTTACATCGCTGCTGTGTACGACTTACCTACAACTGCACTGAGCAGCTTCCGGCTCACTCACTGCATCCGTCACCTAAAGCAGAACCAACATTTTGAGTTGAGCTGTAGTTATGCATTTGCCTTTCGCAAGCGGAAGGGTAGGGAAGGGAAGGAAGCTAAGAAAATCCAAGGTGTTGGATCACATATTAAGCTAAGTTAGAAAACCTCTATTCTTCCAAGGTAACAAAAAGGGCGTTGTAAGGTATTATCTTAGTTTACAGTGCTACAACTGTTTACCTCACTACAGCTTATATGCATTTAACTACTACTCGATGCTTAATTTGTTTAAAAAAAAGGCAAACTGAAAACCACCCCCGTCCCCTCCCCGTTCCAGAGCTGTATTTGTAGATAAAAGGTACTGAAGACCAGTCTCCAAAAGGCGCCCTGTTCTCCCAGTGATTTCACTGCCTTTGGAGCAGTTTACCTTCGACTACAACCTAGAAAAATCCACACCTCTTGATTCCCTCTGTTGTCTTTTAACGTCAGGATTCTTCCGCGTGAGCTCTTCATACAGTACAACAAATTAAGTTATGGGTGCTTCTCTAAATATAACGTACAGAACGGATTATTTTACAGCTATAATCTCCCTCAGTGTTGTTATATTCACAGTTTATTTCTGTAACTACTGACTTGATGTAATGAGTCCCCTTCCATTAGAATACAGTCTTGAAGGACCCTTTGTTGGCAAGTGGTCAGAGTGTTGTCATTCAGCACCAGGCTGTGACCTCGTCGTTGTGAGCCAGCACCAACCTAAGGCTGCTGTCACGGGAAGGCAGATCTAAGAACCTCACTTAATTCACTCTTTTCCTTTTCATGCTGAACCGTTCTAAGGTAGAGACTGGGTAAATCTAGACATGTCTTACCCTTAAATCCTTTTGCCTTGGTCCTCAAAACCCACAGGAAAGAGGTAACTTCCTTTATTGGCTTCACAGTGTAAATGTTGAAACACACAAACCTTTGCCTAACAAAGAGCAAAATCCAAACCACGCTTCCTGAGGAGAACAAATTGTCCCTACCAATACCAAAAATCAGAAAGAGATTATAGGAAATCTCAGTTTTCCTTAAAAGCCAGCGGAGCCTAGGAAAGATTATGCAGAAAAGGTTGGTTAAAAAATTAGGAGTAACTCAAGGCTGAAATTTAAATCCTCCTGAATCTTAATGGGAATCTTACTGAAACTAAAACCCCTGTGCATGCCTGAAAGCTGTTGAAATTACCACTGTGTACAAATTCCAGTACACTCCCTGTGGAATTTGGATAATGAGGTGAAGTCTCTGTGCTCAAAGAGCAATTAAGACTGGCTTTGCTATCTCTTGTGCAATCCAGGGGAGTGAAGGCTTGCCTGGCTATCACAGGGTACATAAACAACGGGGTAGTCTTGGGGAGCCAGGACAGCCCTGCTTTTTGTCAGCAGAGACAGTAAAATCAAGATAACAGAGACTCTGTGTGGCTCTTTGTTTCCTTGAGAGGCTACCATGCCTGCTAATTGACCTTTGCCTCATTACCTGTGAAATGCATATTAAAATTGACACCCCTGTATATGCTAATGAAGATNGTATTTCTAGAACCTCTTATTCCAAATATAAAATTCTTCTTGTTTGTGACCTCTTAAGTTCAACTCTTCTCCCTACCCCTTGTTTTCTGCTGTGAGAAGGAACCCTCAGGGCTGAATACTTCTTCATTTGATAGCAGGGCCTTCCACAAAGGAAGTCTCCCAACACTGGCCTGTCTGTACATTTAATTACCCCTTCCCCAGGCTGCTTCCCAAGTGTGAATGCTTCATCTCCAGCATTCGTACGCTCTTTTGATTTGTGATTAGACTAAAAGCCCTGGCATGCCGCTTCTACAGGATACTAGTAGTGTCTTGTCTAATTTTCTCAAAAGAATATTCTCTTTGACTAGTATCATTGTGGCCTTTTCTTGGTTCAGCTCGAGTCACCTTGTGTGCATTCTAAT
Organism: Rhinoptilus africanus; assembly: GCA_013400135.1. Taxonomy (NCBI): domain Eukaryota; kingdom Metazoa; phylum Chordata; class Aves; order Charadriiformes; family Glareolidae; genus Rhinoptilus; species Rhinoptilus africanus. The sequence continues at coordinate 80,141 of VXBO01001886.1, read as the reverse complement.
GCTTTAGTAACCTCAGCAGTTACACAAAAATGCTGAGCTACACAAAAATGCAGTGAAGTCCCTGGTCTCTCACTTTCTCCTGTATATATAGAATGTAGCTGTGCATGCAGAGTTCCCAGAGCAATCCTGCCGGCAACGACATTTGAAGATGGCGTTAAGAACTCTGTTACTTTAGTTTGATGCATTGTGCAGTTGCTGCATCTGTTTTTCATTAGCTTTAGTGGACAACCTTTGACAACAATAAAAGCTTAAATTATATTCTTAAACTTTGAGAAGTTCAAATTTGCTAGTTTAAAATATACCAGTTTAGGAAAATGTCAGTTTCCATCAGTCATTAATACTCAGTTGATAGTGTTAAATACAACACCAAGAAATCTGCATACACAGATTTGCCGCGTCCCAGACATTTATTAAATGGTCCCTATAAAATGAGAAGCAATTTTGATGTCATACCTGATTAATGCACATTATCGGAGTCCGGAATCTAGTGCTTAAACTGTGAAGCTGTGCTCCAAATGTCTGCAAATACCGAGCCTTCAGAACAGAATCTGAAACTCCAAATTCAGATCGAAACAAAGCAGCAATAGAGTCTATGACCACCAACCGCACCATGCCTCTTGCGAGCAGTAGGGAAATCCTCTTAGTAATGCAGTTGTGAAATGTATCCTACCACAAAATACAAACAGCCAGCATTAAAACAGGTCAAATAACTCTGTGCGTAAAATCAAGATAGTAACTACAGATACCATCGCTGAAACACAAGCCGATGGAGTTTCTAAAGTGAGTTTGTGGATCTGTAAGTCTCACTACTAACCATTTTTCACAAATGTCTTGTGGTTTTACCTTAGGAAGAAAACATAAAAGAGACCATGTACTGTTATCTGCAGCTCTGACTTAAATCAATTATGTACTGACATTTCAAAGTCTCGAGAATGCAATACCACAATCCTAAACCATTCCTATTTTGCAGGAGCAGTTCTCCCTGAAACACTGAGAACTCGAGTCTAGCATTAAATATTCAAAACGGAAGTTAGAGACTACACTGCTGTTCCACTGACATATTAATAGTAAAATACATAGTTGCTACATCAAATTTGCATCGATTAAGAGTCTAACATGAGTAGCTGCAACTTATATCCTCCCTATTACAAGTTTTACTAATTGATTATTTTGAAATCGCCAAACATTTCAATCGCAGGAAGTTTAACTGATAAATAATTTGTATGGTGCAACTTCTGTCACATAAGTATAATCGTATCAGTCAGATGAAAGGTCCTTGTAGCCCAGTAGCTTGTCTTGAACAGTGTGGTCTACAGCAGTGGAATAGAAAAGAGGACAAGGTCACAATGACACTCTCAGCTTCTGGCCTCCAGCAATTTCAATGTTGGCAAAAAAAGCAATAATGCAAGAGTTGCAGTTCTTCTGATTAGTGACACTCTTTACATCTAACTAGAGGCTCACAGCTAAGAGCTTCCATGCATCCAAAATTGCACATAATATCCTCCAACATTCCACAGCTGTTAAAACTATATTGTAATTCTCAAGTCTGAATTACAGTAAAATATATTCTACAAAATGAGCTGCTTTTTACAAAATAAGTAATATAAGTAATATATTATATAAGTAATAAGCCTTTTTTGTTTGTTTGTTTTTTCAACTGAGGGGAAAAAAATTACCCCAAGACTATATGACAGCTTTCCGTTCTGCAAAATGGATTTTGTTTGTTTGTTTGTCTCTCTTACTGGTGTATCTACAGGAACCTATGTCACATTTCTAACGCTTCAGTGTTTGTATGTGGTCCTGTTTGTACAAGACTCATTCTTTGCAACTGAATACACGAACAACCAGATTCTTCAGAACGAAGTAAAAAAAAAATTTTGATGAGAAAGAAAATACAGAACATTACTGTGATATGGGTTTCTCCTTCAGTTACTGTAATCTGCCTATCTCTATATAGCCATGCATTCTCTGTACATGGATACACACACACAAACTGAATCTCTCTACATAGCAATACGGGAATTGTAATAATCTGCTGTGCAGTTGCTGGGCTTAACAGTGAGTGTAATGTTTTACTTTTAAGGGTATTTTAGAGAGATGCACATATTACTAGAGGGTGATTCTCACCTTTTTGCAGTAACATACTCTGTGGCTTCCAGAAACTACAATTAGAACTTTAATTGATATTTCCAAATGAAAGGGACATACAAAAGGCAGCCTAGCTGCTGCCTGGACCGCACAGTGACTAAGTGGCAAGCAGAGTGATGTACAAGACCTTCTTACACGTGCAAACTACGACTAAAAAACCCCAACAATTGGAATGATTTAACAAGCGTGACTTTCAAGCCTTGGAGAACTTCTAATGTTCTACCAAGAAAGAGCATATTCATGGCTACTTAAGAAAAAGCATAAAAATGTGGCTTTACAAGGCAAGAACACAGTACTGAAGTTTGTATCTTTCCCCCTCCGATGATGTCTTACAGGCAAAGGGGCAAGACAGCTGCACTGCTGCGGTTATGCTGTGCCATTACCTATTCCAGGCCTCGTTTTTTGTATTCTTTCCTCCCATCTGCTTAAATTGCAGTTTAACAACTCTGGTGTTACTCAGGATACACACCACCTTTTTGCATATATATTTATATCCCGTCTCCAAACTCAATGGAGATCTCCTTAGGAGCTGCAGTAAAACAAGTAGCAATAAGTCTACTATATTTTAATAAACATAATGACTTACAAAAATCCACTACGTGATTAATTCTAAAAAATATTAATATTTATCTTTTAATATATTTCATAATAGTACCCTGTAATAGACAGTTCTCTAACAGCAAATTGCAGAGATTAAGTAGTATCCATTACAGTATTAAGAAGTATTTATAACAGATCCCGGTTCACTTTTAGCCTTTTGAAAGGTCTCCTGTACCAAAAAAACCCCTGTGGTTACTGGATTATAGTGTAATAATTAGGCATTCTTAATTTGTGCTACTACTTACTAGGTCTGCCACATGCTCAACAAAAATACTGTTTCCAAATTTGATCTTCTGTATGATTTCAGCTGGAACATCTGCACGCAGCTTATGCTGTTGATCTATGAGTTGCTGCAAACGTTTACTTGGAAATGCATCTTCTGTGCAAACATAGACAGCTCCTACAATCGAGGAAAACTCTATTATGTGGGGCTCTTACACATGCAGTTTTCCTAATAACGCCAAAATAAAATAATGCAGGCTGCCCTCAACAGATAGACATATGTACCTGGAAATTCCTGTTACTTTTTTCACAGCCATAGTGAATCAACGACAAACAACAAAAACCCCACTCCTGTGACTTTCCTGTAGCTGCCAGGTCCTTTTTTTTGGTGCCTGCTGAAATAATTGGATTTCTGTACTCTCCACTAGGTGACACTCGTTTTGCACAGCCGTGGAACACCTGACTAACTTGGGCGATTACTGGCATCGTAACCTCGCCAACCCACAAACGGAGCCATACTGCACAGTCCCCGTTTCGGTCACAAATCCAAACCACAGCACTATACTATGACGAAAATTAACTATCTCAGCCAAAGCCAGTAGAACTAGTTATTTTGACTAATTTCACTCGCTGTTTTCAAGTTTCTTGTTTTTAAATTTACATATGGAGGGTACTTATTGCCACAATTTGTAAACCAGTTTAAAGAGGATCACCCACGCAATCTCAGCCCAATTAGCTCTTCCTGAAAATGGCAGATGAGATAAAAAGCATTATACTTCAATCACATTACTGTGAGCAATGTCTATGTATTTTTACTGTGGTTTCCAGTTAAGAAGTATGCTCTGCTGCAGAGAAAATTAACCATACACATCCGATATGTTGGGGGGGGGAATAATACATGCAATATTGTCTATATAAAAAAATTGTGACTGTTATTGCAGAACTAGCCAGAATTATCAGTTAATGCTTATAGGGTTATATCTAAGGATTAAGTCCACTCGCTAAGGTGTCTGAAGCTGCTAACAGAGCTTGGCAGCTGATGTGCTTGGCAATGAGACATCCTGAGCATTTCCATCCCTACGCTGGCTCTCCAGGGAGCGGAAAGTCCCATTTCCAAATGCAACTTCCAAATCCTCTATATATTCTACTGACAAAAACATGAAACTATATTCAAAAGCAGAAACTGAAAGATCTCAGGACTGGATCAAGTAAAAATTAATAGTTACTTTATCAATAAAAATATTTTTCTGATGGACACCTGTGTAACACAGGGTTTGAACGCTGAGAATCTTCTACATAAGACAAACATTAACCTAAGCCTAATTTTCTTTAGGACTAAACATGCATCTTCAGCTTAACTCCCCAACCCCACTATAAATTCTACTTCATGTATGAAAGATTTTTAAAAATTAAATTACTTTTCCAATACACAGGCATATCTTTAAATACTCAGCTATCAGGTAAAGCAAAACAAGTTTACCCATGTGCACTAATTAAAAAAGTTATCTTTGTCAGGTGAGAATTAAAGACCTTCCTCAGTTATTAACACATGGAAAAATACTTCATCATGATCCAGGCCTTCCATAGGAGGTATTGAAATGTTTCCACAATTTCTATTTCCACTCTACCTAATAACAGGTTCAAACTATACTTCAGCTCCTTTTCACTTCCCTTGACCCTGGCAGCCAATAGCATTCATCACTAGACAATTCAGTCTCCATTCTCAATTCCCCAATGCCATTACGTATGTCCTTATGACAGAGGGAACTGCTGTCAGTTTACACGATTTGACGGTGAATAAGGCCGACAATAAAGCATTAGCGATCAGCGCAGTCATGACCTGATCATGATTCCTGAACATACAAAAAACTAAGAAGTTGAACCATGAATACCTTCCTGTACTTTTCCCACTATTTTTTCTAGCATTTGGGTGGATGGAATTCTGAATTAAACTGCAGGCATAAATGTTGTCTTTGGAAATTATGACTGAAGTCACACACAGTACCTGTAGGCACAAATGAGCCCATATACAAATTTCCATCAGCAAAGAAGGAAAATAAAAAAAGAGAAAATGAGTCCACAGTTCTTTGAATCCATTAAGTTTACAGTGACACCGGCAGCTTGTTGAATGCTGTCTGAACTTGTACAAAGCTAAGGCAAGGAAAACAGAGTAAACTACTGATTATATCACTTAACTGCTTAAGGCTTTTCAAACAGCTAATTATTAAACAGTTAATTAGGTGAACCTTGACTAGGTGAACTTTCTTGACTATTTCCCTAGATTAATTTCTCCTAATTGAACTAAGTTTTCATATCACTTTTCCACCTTGACAGCGACAGCTGAGTATCAAATATGCAGGTGAGTATCTTTACTAAGGGCAGTTCATGCATTCCTGAGCCGATTTTCAGTTTTCTAGAGAGACAGGAAGTGAAGAAAAATTTCTAATCACAAATTTGTCATGATGTATATCTAGCACCAATAATCCCTCAGATAAGCCAATTATGTCTTGCAATACTTACACCACAAAACTGAAAATCATTGTGGTGCAAATTCAAACCCAAGTAAACAAAAAAATAAGGAAACCCCACCATGATATGCAGCTTCCTTAAGGCCATGTGGTTTCTGAATATGGTAACTTAATAGTTCCTTAAGTAAAACATTCTGGGCTTCTCAACTACCATTCTTATTCACTGATGATTGCCTTTTGCACAACATTGGCCAATCCAGGAAGACAGGGATTTCTTTACCATGAATCCTGGCTTACAGAGTAAGAGTACAGATCTTTTAGAAGATCTGCTTTCTAAAAAACAGACACGCTTTAAGCAGTATGTCCCTCGTGCTCTCCTTGATTTACTTATAAAGGATGGAATGTTCATTTCTTGAGACTTCATGGTTCTCATTTTTTCAAATGAAGATTTGCATTTCTAGATACAGCAGTGCTCCATTGATTAGATAACTGTATTTCGATCAAGAGTTACTGCAACACTGAAGACTTTTCAAAACAGAAAACCTGAGAAACTTGCTGAACACAATACATTTTTCCATAATTAACTTATCCGGAGAAAAAGAATTGTTATTTGCAGATAATTTCAGAATGGTAATAAGAACAGTGATAGGAACAAACACAAGGTAAAAGCAGAAGAGTATAAACCGATCAAGCAATCTTACTGTCTTACAAACGTATAGGCAATTGTGGCCCAGTTTCACATTGATACCTGATGAATAAGTAAATTGAGGCAAACAAAATAATCCTACAGCTCTAATACCCACAGGCAAAAAAAAGCAGCTGGAAAAGCAAAAATCTGGTCCCCTCTGCTCCACTGGTCCAGCAACCTAGATTTAAAATTCCTGGTACACACTGTCCTCCTCATAAAAATCATGACAGCAGTTTTAAAGTTCAAGTGAATGTATTTATTCATGTTATTTTTTTAAATTATTTTTTGTTAATTATGAGGCAAAAACACTTAATATTCATATATCTTTAAAGATAAGTGAATCATCAGAACCTAAATAAGAAGAGGGGACGAGTACAACACAAACAGAAAAGCCCACGGCATCGTGCGATTTACAGTTTATTAGGAAGCTGCCAGCACTAACAGCAAGTGGGGAGTCAGGGCAGTTACCAGTTTTGAGAAAGACGCCGAGAGACACTCTTAAGCAGTCAGTCATCCCTGGTGATCTTATAAACATCTTTCCTCACAGGTCCACAAGAAAATAAAGAGAAAGCGACCATTTCATCAAATCCGAGTGCTTTAATTCTAGTTAGTTAGGCTGATAAAAATGCTATACTGGTTGTTGACCAAAAAACATCATAAAACCAAACCAAACCCACCCCCAAAGAAGAATGAATTTTGAGTCCTACGGACAGAATCTGTTGTGCAGCAAACCAGCACGTTACCAAAAATCAGTAGCAAACTTTTTTCTCTAATTCAGAATTCTAATATGGAAATGCATTTGTTGCATTATACTCATGGATTACTTAGGAATATGGGCATATAAAATAAATTCAGCTAACATGCAATTGACCGTAACTGACATTATTAGAATGGCAGAAGGATAACCTTGAGGCAAAGGATGTCCTAATTTCTTTGTTTGCTGCCAGCCTCCTAGCATCATAAACAAGATTTGCACTAAGCCAAGTGAAGTAAATACACAATAAATCTACACTGTCTCAAGAAATGCATTTCAGCATCATCAGAAGGGAAGCTTCTAGCCCTAAAAAAAAACCCCAAACAACCCAACATAATTCTAAACCTTTAGCGGCGTTTTAGCACTGATATTAATCTTCTATTGGTAGTGCCAGACTTCTGTGATAGTTATTAAGCATTTCTGTTCTCAAGTTTCCTAAAGGATAAAACTCCTCATAACATAAGCTTTTAATTCACGTATTTCTTGTAAAAGACTCAACAAAACCTGTATTTATAAAATGCAGAGAAATCAAGTTCCATTTTCTAAGTGCTATGCGAACAGTATCTGCTGCTCTGACTGTACGCAGGCTGACAAATGACAAGATACCACACTGACGGTAAAGAACTGCAGGAATTAGGATTCCTCCACTCCCTTAGATCTCCAGCTCCAGCAGTGGGACATTTCCGCCTTCTATACCTTCAAGATCCTCAAAAGTTCTGTGTTCTCAACCCTTCTGAAACCCTCTGGTTCTCTCACATGAGCATTGATATGATGGCCGTTCTATCCCACCTTCCATGAAACACTTGAGAGTGGGTAGATGAGGACCACAGAAACCACAAAGACACAATGGCACCAAGTGCCAGGTGCATAAGAAACCAGAATCATCTTCAAACACAAATAATGAAAAGACTTGCCATTTTGTAGCCCTACAAGGAAGAATGTAGTCTGGTACAAGAAAACAAGACTGACATGAGGATGTTGGGCACCTTCTTCTGGAATCCCTTCTGGTTTGTTCCTTTCTTTCAACATAAATAGGGAAAAGTGCTGGGGCATGAATAAAAAACATATTTGCATTCAAACTATTTGCAGCAGTAGCAGCAACACATAAAGGAATCGAACAAAATATATTTGCTTCTGCTGTGATTGATGACATAACTTAAAGCAAAGTAATGTAAGCCACAGGCTAATTACGGCCCTTTAAGCACAATCTTCATTGGGACATTCCACGATTTTTCCACATGGGTGGATATAGTACAAGAAATAATTAAGTTTCCCCACAACAAACCACTGAGCTGACGAATTAAACCCAGTGCTACATGGAAGGAAGAGCAAGATCAGAGCCAAAACACACCTAAGGCAGACTACAAGGAGACTGAATTCTCAGAAGTGACAGGAGTTTCTCCCTTTCTAAGGGAGTATAGAATACTAAAATGAATAAATTCAGAGTTAGACTAATGTGACGGACAGTTAAAAAACCATACTCAAATCAAAGAATAAACCTGTGTACTTTGGCAGCTAAAATACCTGGAAAATCCCAGCTACTAAACAATGTTAACTTTCTTCAATTATATTTCCATCAATTTTACTCTGTAAATCACTATAATCACTGCTATCAAACTGAGTATTCTTTGAAATTTGAAACCCTCAAATAGGCAATATATACCATATGCCCAAGATGTTTGTGGAAAATTATGTCACAAGCTGTTTTGCTGTGGTTGTCGCCTGAGGAGTCAATAAGTAATCACAACAGCAACGCTTTTCGTATCTTGTTTGCAAGTGTGTCTGGTTTAAGCCACAGCAGCAAGCAGGTAAACAGGAGCCAATAGTAATTTTGTATTAAATTATGTTATGATGCAGGGCATGCACACAGCACGCTTTTCTCTCTATAAAGATGCATTAGTAACTACCTACCTTACTGCTAATGCTACTGCAGAATGGCAAGACATGCACTGAATCCATGCACCTACTTCAATGCACCGATGATGTTCTCAAAGACCGTACATTCTCCCAAATTAATCAATATTTACATTTCAGTACTTACCAGACTCTAATCCACCATATTTGTAAGGATACTGCACACAGAGGCACAGCTGTAAACTAATCTGAGTCTTCCCAGCAGAACTTTCCCCAGCCAGTTCTGTGATTCCCACTAAAGGAATGCCACCTTTTAACAAGCTATCCAGTACTGAGCATCCTAGGCTTAGCTTCTGGCGCTGGGAGGTGAGATGATCTTTATCTTGGTAGAGCTGAAGTGCTGCAGGGTTTTTGCATTTTTTTTTAAACGATTAAAAAGAAAAAAAAAAGAAGAAAAAAGAAAGGAGTTTCATTTGGTATCTTTCTAAAACACAATGACACAAAATACAGCCTGTATATCACGTTTATATCTACAAGGGATGCTTTCCAATTAGGGATTTTTACCACTCAGCTTGGTCTTCCCCACAGTGCCTACTAACTGATTGCCTGTTCAAAAACTGATAGCTTACACTCAGCCCTTTCCTCCTCTCCAACGTATTTTCCTTTCTCTGCCTTTAAGGAGTCTCTACAGAAAGCTACACCCTGGGAAAATATGGCCAGCACAAGCACAGCAATTATTGCAATGGAAAGCTATAGCAGACTATAAAACAGCGTACCAGGCACCTGGCCAAGGCCTGAAGATATATCCAAATCACAAAAAAAATAAATTCTGAGTACAGAGCTGCACAAAGCATTTGTACAGGATTAGCTATTAGGTTTGGAGCTATTAGGCTTGGTTTGGAATTACATGTTTATATCAACTCAGTTTATATAGTTTAGAGTATACAAGTTTTTCAACTAGTCTTAGTCCAAAAGAGAGAGGGATTTTTTTCCCCCCTCCTCTAATCCAGTTTTGCAAACTGGAGAATCATTTTGTCCCGTTTCAAGCAGGCTTGATCATGAAGAACAACACCCATCCCCTTCCTTCTGCCTTTAAGGTCACGGGGAGCTGTCCTTAGCCTAGTTAAATAATTCACTGCAGCACTTCACAACTAAACTCAAAAATTCACAACCAAAACACTTGCCTTTTCACGTTCAGAATCACATTACTGTGTCAATGACGAACCAAAACCTTATTTTCTCCCAGTGATGGTATTTTAAGATTCAAAGAGAACAGTTTTTCAGTATTGACTATATTACCTGTAAGCATACTATTTCTCCTCAGCATGTGCGAGACTGTTTTCAGTAAGCATTGTATATCTGCACTGGATAGTTTCATCAATCTTTGCAAGTCAGCTCCAGAAAGATTCAAAATCTCTTTTATTGATTTTATGTCAGCTGAAATTAGAAGAATTTTTGTAAATACTTTTGGCTAGATTACCGTCTTATGCACAAAAGAAAAACTTTTCCCACTTTCTACTACTCATTTACTTGAAGTTTACCTGCACTTTTTAACATTTTTTTCAACATTTACTTTGAATGTATCAATTGTATAAAATTGTTTGGAAGATTATTATTGGAGCATGGGAAAAATCCATCCCTTCTAATTATTCAAAAAAATTTGCTTATGAAATACTTAATTACAGTTCTAAAATGTTAGTGTAGATCTACAGGCTTACGCCCACAAACACAATTATGTGAAGGAAGACACTATGGTGACAGATCTATTGGCTAGATATCAAATTAAGTTACCTTTCTTAAGGGCAGCAATTACTTTGGGGTTCAAGTCAAACTGGTCCCAGTCCATTTCCTGGTACAGCACTGGAGTGAATTATCTGTTATTAAAGGGGCTTTTATCACATATACATGCAACAAAAAAATAAGCATCATTCAACATGAAAAGTTTATAGGAATCACCTTTTATATTTTTAACAGTATTTTTATCAGTTATCTTAGAAAAACTATGATTCAGCACACTGGCAGAAGTCTTCTCAGATAGCCGTTTACATGTATGCTACAAAAGGCCTCAACTAATAATACTGCAGAATTACTACTAATTTTAATTGCTTGTAATTCTGCATAGTGCTTTTGCTCTGTATTGAAGTTTGCAGACACCTTGGAGGGTTATTTCTATCCTGCCACTGTTTACACAAGCTTTTCATTTCAAATAGAAAAAAAAAAAAAGATCTCATGCACGTGCGATTTGGAATGATCCAGGACTATTCATACATTGGATAATCAAATGTATTTCAATTAGCTATAAGCAAATTTAGTATTAAAACACAAAAAACGCTTTGTTTAACAATATCGAACACACTTTTTAATACTTGGAAACACAATTGCTTAGCGCTATAGCTGCCCAGAAGAGTACTGTGGGGCTTGCTACTATTATTTGGATCATCTTTATGAAGGATTCTGGTGGACACCTAAGAGTTATATAAGAATATATGACTTAATCCCCTTTTTAGCACAGGGGGATGGGGGACCAGGGGGGGGACAGCGGAGGGAAGAGGTTGCCATGGGTCCTTACAACAGAACAAATGCAGGAGAAGAAACAGTTATATTTAAAGAAACATTCTGACAAGTGCTAGAAGTTGAAACTTACTGAAATCAATCATGACGATGACGACCTTTGACTGGAAGGCCTCCAAGCCGCTCCGAACACCCCACTCATACGCAGCCGCTCCATCGCGGCCCCTGCCCGAGGCACCGGGAGGAGGGCACCGGGAGCCAGCTACTGGTAGACCAGGCGTGTCCCAGAGACAAGGCACGGACAGAGGTGGCCCGACTGAGGCGGCAGCGGAGCGGCCGGGCCCTCCCCGCCACGGCACCAGCCCGGCAGCGCCCGGCCCTGACAGGAGCCGCCTCACAGGCCCTTCGGCGCGGCGCGGCGGAGGGACACAGCCGCGCAGCCTCCTCAACGCCGCTCCGAAACCCCCGCCAGAGCCGAGGCAAAAGGCCGTAGCCAATCGGCGAGCAGCTTGACAGTCACGGGCCAATCAAAACTCCTCAAAGCGCCCGCTCCGGCAGGGCAGCCAATGGTAGGGCGCGGATCAACGAGTGGGCGGGACGCTCCCCGCTCCGGTGAGGATCCCTTCCGCGCGGCGTGGGGGTGTTCGCCGGTACCGGCAGTGGCGCGAGCGGCTCGGTGGGCCCCTCAGGGCCGCGGCCAGCTAAGCCCACCCCCTGCCCGCTGACTGGCTACCACGCTTCCTCCAAGCCGGGGAACGGGGGCGTGACTGGTTTCCGGGTTGCGGGTCCGGCCGTTGCCGTTGCGCATGCGCAAGGGGCGAGGGAAGGACTAACATGCCGGCCTTCAGCCCCCCGGCGGCAGGGGATTGGCTGGGAAGTCCGGAGCCAGCGTTCTATTGGGCGCCTGGAGCGGGTGGGCGGGGACTGGCGGGTGGCGGCTTTGGGCTGGCGCAGGAAGGGCCTCGGGGACCACCTTGTTCCCCCCCTGCCGTGGCTGGGGGGGCACCTCCCGCCCGGCGGCGCTGCTCAAAGCCCCGTCCCGCCCGGCCTGAGCGCCTCCCGGTGTTCCAGGTGGGCAGCCACAGCCTCTCTGGGCAGCCTGTTCTAGCACCTCGCCACCCTCACAGCCAAGAATTTCTTCTTAATTTCTAAACTAAATCTGCCCTTTTCTAGTTTGAAGCTGTTACTCCTCGGCCTATTTACATGCCCTTGCAAACAGCCCCTCCCCAGCTTTCCTGTCGGCCCCCTTCAGGGACGGGAAGGGGCTTTAAGGTCTCCCCGGAGCCTCCTCCTCTCCAGGCTGAACCCCCCCCAGCTCTCTCAGCCTGTCCCCACAGCAGAGGGGCTCCAGCCCTCTCATCATCTTTACATAAATACACTTTGGGTCAAACATCATCCCTGCGTTTGGTTCCACTCGGGTTTTGGGGCAGGAGCAGCAGACACTGATCTTCTACAAGAAGCCTTACAGATCTTAATTTTGCTTTTTCCTCTTCAGTATTTGCCATTATAACAATGTTTTCTCGATACAGCAATGGAGAATCTGATGCAAAGAGCAAGCGGCCTGGTCTCGCCTGAGCTCCAAAGGACCAAACAGGTAATAAATGGCAATACTTACCTCAAGAGCTGTCACCAAAGATGAAGTCTCCTCTCGGCCAGCTTGTGGAACCTCAGGTCCGTTTAAGTTCAGTAAAGCACTTTCTGCAGGCACTTGGTTGTGGTGAAGGCAGCAACTAGTGTTTCTTCCTGCACTCTCATATCATCTCTCTTTATCGCATAACAAACCATAACAAACTTGTGCAAGCCCTCCCCAGAGGAAATTTTTACTGCATGCTGTTCTCATGATTGCCTTTTAATTTTACTTTGAGGTAAATAATATCTCTGAAGTAGTGAATACTAAGCAGTGTGGGAGCACACAGGTGAATCCCTGTAGTTAACTGTCCTGGTTTGAGCAGCACAGGGCTAATTATTCTTCTAATGCTTAGGAAAACTACAGTTTTAGAAGTGTAGTGTCTAGTGTCTGAATTTGTGAAAATATTTACTTTCTAGCCAGCTACAGTATTTGGGTTTCAAGGTCTTAGTGTTTTCGAGTTAGCCAGGTGCAGGGATGAGGAGGAGCAAGACCTGGGCACTTGACCCCAGATGGCCAACAGGATTATTTCATACCATGAATGTCACGTTCAATATAAAGTAGAAAGTTTGCCGAAGAGTTCTCTCTCTTCCATGATGGCTGTGATTCTAAGAACTTCTTGCCCTGCTGCCGGACCCCTGAGCCCTTCCCTTCCTCCCAAAGCTATAGCACTCGCAGGGTCTGACATTTGTTGTCCACTGCTGGGAGTGCACAGCTTCCTACTAATAGAGTTGGCTGAGTATAAGCCTTGTATATTTTATATTGGTATCGGGATCAATATCAGTTTTTTAGTGTTACTAATGTTAATTATCCAGTCTTAGTCTATTAAATCTGTTTATGTTTCAATACTCATGTTTCCTTGTTTTTCCCAGTTCCCCTTCTGGGTGGGGAATAATTGTATAAATGACAATAAACTGTTGTGGGTTTCTCAAACTATAACGTTAACATTCAGAACAGATGTTTCTGCTTAATTCTTCCAAAAGTACTATGAGAGTTAGCCAGCAAGCTCCCAGATGATTTTTGTGGATGTGGGCTAAATCTCAGAGTCATGGTTTAACCCCAGCCGGCAACTAGGACCACGCAGCTGCTCCCTCACTGTCCCCATCCCAAGAAGGGTAGGGAGAAAAGGAGGGGAAAGTGAAAAAAAACCTCATGGGTTGAGATAAAGACAGTTTAACAGAACAATATTAGAAAAGGAAAAGAATAATAACAATAATATAATGACACAAGTCACTCTCACCACCTGGTGAATTGGCACCGTCCTGAGCAGTGATTGTGAGTACCCACTCCCTGAGTAACCCCATTTATACACCAAACATGGCATCTATGGTATGGAATATTCCATTGGCCATTCCATCGTTCTGGCTACGCTTCTTCTCAACTTCTATGGGAAGCTGAAAAAAGTCCTTGAAAACTATAAATAGCACCTGGCAACAGCTAAAATAGTATGTATTATTGACATTCCTTTCATACCAAATCTGAAACACAACAATTAACTCTATCCCAGCTGAAACCAGGACACCCAGTTCTTGCACGTGAGAACATTTTGGTCAAAGCAAATCCCTGGCATAAATTTCGTTCTGTCATTCACCATTGTATTCTCTCTTTCTCACATATCAAAAGTGGAGTTTGGACTCCAACAAGAGTACACTATGTGTTTATTCTGAACAGATGGCAGAGTTTTACTGCTTGGACAGAACTATAATTTCTGTTATTAATGGGTTTTTTTCATATTCAATTAGAATGACTAGATTCGCTGTTCTCTGAAACTACTGCATTACATGGAAGAACATGGGTCATGTAAAAGGATGAATGTCAGCTCTTCTTGTAAGGCAAGGCTTACACTGCAGTGGGCAGCAGGGCTGCCTTAACACAAACTACAACTTGTAGCCCTTAAAGCTGGGAATCAGAGACTACTTTTTCAGTCAATCTCCCATCAGGGCACAGTCTACCCAACTACTTTTTTCCTGGTGCTTTCTATTAATGCCTTGAAACTTCCACTTTAAAGCTTTTTGAGAGGACTGTTATCTATTTGCCCATAGCCCTGTCTTCATTTGAGCTGTTCACCTAATTGCAATGTTCTTTTTCCAATTGTTAGATCACAACAAAGACGAATGTGCTGCCCTGAGGCACGTTTGCTAGTGCAGGAACTCCAGCTGTGGAAGAACTGAAAACTTTCCCTGTCCAGCTGGGAGATGTAAGCCAAGAAACAGATGTGGTGCATGCACAGGGGAAAATGGCATGTCCTAGCACTGGAAAAAATACCAGGGATTCTAGACACAGGGCACTGTTTGGGCACTGGGAAACACAGCCAATAATCATATTGTTGCAAATTGGCGTTCACTACAGTGTAGCTTTGCATCGGGTATGGACTATAAAGTAGAAATCACCTTAGGATTTTGAGAGGAAACATTTCCATTTTCAGCTATGGTAGTTGTGTCTGAATCCAAAGATTTGATAGTGCGGGTAAAACTCCTCAAACTGTATAAAGCAAGGAGCCTGTGAACGATTTCAGTAAATCTGCAGTATTGGAGCTGACAAGCTGAGA
>VXBO01001886.1:4166-60594 GCA_013400135.1 Rhinoptilus africanus | reverse complement strand
GGCCGGGGGGGGGTCTCGGGGGGCCGTCCCGCCGCCGCCCGCCCGGTGATGAGGGGCGCGGGCGGGCTCGGGGCCCGGCCTGGCCCCACAGACTGACCGCCAGAGGGTCGCCCGGGTCCGGTTGTTCGGTTGTGAAGCAGCGTTTCTTAATTCGCGGAGATTAATGAGCTGGAAAGGACGGGACCGGCGCTCCTTCTTCGGGGGCGTGTGGCTCTGTCGCCAAAATCGGTGAGGAACTTCAGTGAGTTAAAAGCGTAGCGAGCTGTGCAGCGTTAGTGTTTAGTGAAGCCTTCCCTTTCAGTGCTTATAAAGGTAGTTCTGAAAACCGTGCTGATTTAAAAAAAACCCTCAAAGTATCAAGGCAATAAGGTTAGAACAGCCCTTCTGCCTCCCGGTGTGAACGTCCCTAGCGTTAAACAAGTATTGAACAGTTTAGACCATTTCGGTCAACTTTGCCTTTATATGCTTTTCAAGTAAACTGCACGATTGTGATGGTCTATTAAATGCCACGTAATGTGCGTTATTTGTTACCAGTCCCCGCAGCTAAATGCTAATACAGCTTGGAATCAGTTGTTTATTTGCTTGTTTATTGTCAGGGTTCTGTGCTGTGAATGCACGCCAATGCATTTACATGTGACCAGAATTAAGATTTATTTTTGATGAGCAAATATGAATTTAAGCAGGGAGTCATTAAACAAGGCCGTTCTTTGCCAGATACTGACGTGCTTGGTCTGTTCTGTACGGGAACACTACGGTCTTCCTTGGTTAGGAATGAGGAAGAAAGTTTTGCCCCTGCCTGGCATCTCTTGAGGCAAAAAGTTCAGCGTAAAAGTAATAATAGTGGAGACTCTGCTCGCACAGCTTCTGCAGCTCAGGCAGCTGAGACTAACTGTTACTGTCCTAAGGTGCGTGGCTAGTAAGTCAGTTCCTGGTTTTGTCCAAAATAAGAGCTTCTTATTGGAAAGTGACTTTTTCAACTTGTTTTAAACAAGCGGTCTGCTAAAATATCTTGGAGTTTTCTCAAATTATTCTCCTCCATACTTGGCAAATTAAAAAAAAAAAATCCTCCCTGTCCTCAGGAGCAGCTGGGTACCTGTCTTACATGAAGTGTAGATAAGGTAACATTTTCAGTGACCAGAGCTGTGTCATTTGAAGGTCCTGGTGATCAGCTCTCGAGGCTCCCACCCCCTGGCACCCTTGGTGGTGTGGTGCGGTGAGCTGGGTGTGTTGCAGATGGGGTGTGTATTTATCAGGGAGCACGTAGCAAAGTCTGAGCTGTTATTGTGTCAGTAGTTTCTCCTGGTGTTGCATGGTGTCTGCTTTTGCTGCGTAGGTGACTCGCTGTGCCCTGTGTGCACTGACCTGGGCCACCTGGAAACCCGATTCCTGACATCGTCATCATCAGTGGATGCAATTTGTGTAACGGTTAAATTGGAATTAGTTTTCTCCCTGACCTGCTGAAATGTAGTTTTATATTTCAGTAGGCCTTGATTATAGCAGACTAGTTTAATTAAATTAAAAAAAAAGGTACTTATAACTCAGTCTAATAAATAATACCATCTTAATTCAGCTAAAGGTTGTGTGAGGATTGTGGTAGGGATTTATGTAAACTAGTTAAATATATATAAGAATTAAGGCTGTACATTTTAAATACATCAATCTGATATACATTGTTAGTTTGAATTTTGTATTAGACTTGTACTGGAGGTACATTCACTCTCCTTAAAATGCAACTTTTCCCTTGTAGTCTGTTGGTCAGAAGGCTGATGATGTTTATTTGTGACTGAATGTTGCCTTTGCATCAGGTTGGTGCTACTTGCAATTTAAAGGAAGTGTATTATAGACAAACATTTAAAATGCATTTATTAATTCATATTCTTAATTGTGCATGTATTGTTATTTTGTAAAAAGTTACTTCGCTATATTTCTTGAAGTCAGTGTATTGAAATTCTAATATCCATTTGATGAAGCTTTTTTCTTAAATAACACACATATGTCATAATACAGGGACGCTTATAAAACCATATTTTTATTAATACAATGCAATTTAAGGAGACAGTATTAGTAAATTCTACAAGAACACTTGCTGTTGCTACTGTGTTAGACAGTAATTTAGTTCATTTCAGTAAAATAAGTAAAAAAACACGGTTTCTTTGTCCAAGAGAAAAGCCTGGTATTACCAAATGTTGGTCTGGCTTTTCAAATGTGCCGGCTTTTGCTGTGCAGCCAGTAACACTCACCAATTCAGTAGCTTTTTTCTTCTGCAGGAAAAGTCTGCTGGCTTATTTTCTAAAAGTAAGCCACCTAAAAATTATGTAAGTTTAGCAAAACTACTGACTGCCATAACGTTTGAGTACATTCCAGGTTTTTCATTTTATGTCACAAGATCGTACAGTCTTAAAATATCAGTTGTTTGGAGGAGTTTGAAGCGTAAGATTGAAGCAGGAATACAGAAGACTTTCTTTTTGGTAGTTATATTTATAATATAAATAATGATTTGAGGTGGATAATATTATGAAAATTTATGTTGAGCATCATTAAACTTAAGACGGAACTTAAAATGTTGGTCACTGCACATGCCTTGTATAACCTGAGATTTCTTTGTTAATCACCAGCAGAGCTCAACTGATGATATTCCTATTTAGGAAACCTTGGACTAGAAATTGAATAAAACTTGTATATTCGAATGCAGAGGCAGCCAAGCCCCGTGACATCCAGCTGTGTACCAGATCTTGATGTGGCCGAGGAACGCTGTGTGCCTCAGAGCTGGGATGTGTGAGGAGTGTACAGATGTGGTGAAAGTGATCCCTGGAGCACTGCGGGAGGGAACGGAGCTTTACGTAGCTGGGTCCTCCCTTGGCTCCAGCTCTTGGAGTCAGCACTTGTGTGACAGATCTGCGCTCCTCCTGCTGCCAAACTCCTGTAGCTCAAGCACTGAACTGGTGCTGTAGAGCTGCAATATCGGAAAGCATCCTAAGCCGTATCCGCTGTATGTGTGCATTGTGTCCTTCTCCACTCTGGCATCAGCTGTTCTGCTCAGGCCTGTTAGAAGATGTGATTTGATGAGCTTGTGAACTTTCTCATTTGCAAAAGTTCAGTGTGTTAACCAGCTCAGCCAGGTGTTGCCTTGCATCACTTCTTGAGTCTCTTTGTTGTTGTATATGCAAATAAAGCTTGCGAGGTGTAACAATAGCTTCCTGTCCATTTCCAGCATTCTCGCCTCTGGCAGGATCCTAAGTGTTAGGCAAATTTGTTACCGCACTTCAGCAAGTGCGTGAGAAGTTCCACTCTATTTGTAATGAGCTAGCTCTCGGTATTTTTAAATCAGTACCAAGATCCAACAACTGTCAGATGTTCTTCCGTTTTCCTCTTGCTATATAAAGTAATATGATATCAGTATTAGTGGTACGTTGATTTTATGTGAAGTGCATATAGTTGTGACATGCGGTTTTATTTAATTTCTTACTTCGTATCTTTTTGTTTCCACTTGATAAAATCAGCTTTGCAGTAGTAATAAAAAGCCTGTGTTTTAAAGACATGAAAAGTAACTCAGACATCATGCTTTCTTGTCTGTAAATGTGGTTAAAAAAACCCCAAACCCTTCAAGCAATAAAGCTTACTTCAGTACTCGTGCACTTTCTAATTGTGTCAGTGTGTGGATGAATAGGAAGGATTCACCTTTCAAGATGTTCTTCAGTAGCGATGTCTTCCCAGGCAGTGTAGAAGTTGATATTATGCAAATGGATTCACTTGATTCCCATGACTTAAAGCAGAAGTGCCTTGAAGGAACAGTGTATCCAGCCTACTTGCGTTAGAATGGTTTTGTAGAAAATCTCCTTCCCTGAAGCCTGCTACCATATGCCGTGTGACTTGTGGTTTACTTGTGACCGCTTCGTGTATCTAACAGTGTTACTGTGATAGGTCCAAAATTCAGAAATATTTTTCTTTAGAGTTTGTATTAAATAAGAGGATGGATAACTTTGTTCCTTCCTGAAAAACAACTTGGATGTTTAGTGTAACATCATGTATGAAATCTGTTTAGGACAGTATTTAGAGGAGTGTTTTCCCCCCTAGTTTGTGGCTTGCGCTTTCTAATTTTTGACACGTGCACAAAGAAAGGCACATTTTCATTAAGAAAATTAGTTAGACCCCTGGTAAATTAAAAGTCTACCAAAACTTGCCAGGTCAAGCTCCCAGACAACCTCTTAAGCTACACCTGTCAAAAATTTAAATGCTAAATCAGGAGCAGCATGAAGCAAAATCTGTGGTCTTAGCTGTAGAGAGGTGTTACAGAGGTGAAACCTGGGGAATGCTGGAGCTGTGTTATGCTGAAGGTTCTTTGTCAGTGGGTGTTAGAATAAGCTTTTCTACAGCCATTGTGAAAAGCAGTGGTTGGATGCCTTGATTCAGTATGCTATTTGAAACAATACAGAAACACTTACTCTCTTTTGTGAGCAATTCAGGAACAGATGGCTTATTATAACAAATACTGCAGGTTTATGTTCCATTACAGTGACTGCCGTTAAATCTTTGATTTGTTTGACTTTTGTTTATATGTCCAAACACTTCATATAAATTGTTGGAACTCATTAACAATCTTGTACTTCAAAAGAAAATTAAAAGTTTTAGAGAATTTTTAATTTAGCTGCTGTGATGTTTTCTTGGCTGTAGTTACTGAACTTGTGACAGTGTCTGGGTATGTGCTGAAGCAGAAGTCCCCAAAAGAGAGGAGAAAAGCTGTTGTAACCTGAAGGAATTTGTAGAAGATAAAAGGTTAAGTGTTGAAATGTGTTAATTAAAGCCAAAGGGTGATCACTGTGTGCTTAGCAAATAGCACCTGCTCATCTTTAGGGCAGGTTTTTGACATTCTGCTGTAGTCTGAGAGAGTCTGGTTTGAAGAGTTTGGGTTTCTGGAGTTATAAAACTCACTACAGGATCTAACCACGTTGTCCTGACTCAGATGTCAGGCACAATTTTTCATTCATGTTCGCAAAGAAATCTAACAAAAATTGCTTTATAATCAGTTGGAGAGTTGGTTTTGATATGATGCAATAAAAATACATAAAGTCTTGGTCAAAATCTAATGCTCTTAAGTGCTGAGTATCAGCCCTTGAGTAGATGACTTTCTGTGTAGAAAATTTTAATTGTCGTAACAGTCACTGATCGCTTCTTCTAGTTTGGAAAATCAAAACTGTCACCCCTTAAACTCTACTTAGTTGTGAGAGAAACTTCAATTTTTTTTTTTTTCTGGCTTCTCTTTTGGAGGAGTGTGGGTGTAAGCTTGTTTTAGGAAAGAGATTATTTCAGGAAGTGACATTTTGTAGCTGGAATAAAAATTAAGTCTTAGTGGTTTGGATGAAAACCAAGTATCTCCTAGTGTGTTTCAAAGATGTGTAAGCATTGAGAGCATTAAAATATGTAAACAATGTTTTGGAGAGTCAACAGAGCATCATGGTATAATACAGTGGGGATGACAACTTATATAAAAACAGTTTACTCTGGAATACATGACTGTGTGGATAGCCAAACGTAATTAAGCATGGTGAGTACTTCTGAAATGCAGTTTTGACTGCAGGCAAGATGCAGGATTCCTTAGGGTAAATTAGTTTGGCGGCTTTTTTTTTTCTAACAAATGGGGATGACATTATTTTGCTTTATCAATATTAAAATAAATGGAAACTATCCACGGTGAAAAGATAAAGGATGGAAATTTGTTGGAGGTGTTTCTTTTTAGGGCATAATGTAAAGCTCAGTCTTTGTCTATCATAGTAGGATTAAAGGCTTAGAAATCTTGTAGATTAATTTTAATTTTTACTGTTTTCTAGTGCCCGAGATGTATGCAGTGTGATACAAAATTTGACTTCATAACTAGAAAGGTAAGAGAAGCAATGAAATGTAAAGCATTAACTGATGCAAGAGTTGCAGAAGTCCATGCTAACGCGGACTTCTTTTGATGTAAAATGTAGATTTCAGTAGGATAGCATGCAAAGTCGGATGTAACTTAGTTTTTCTTTCTGTTCTGCCTTTTCGTCTTAATTCTGTTTCTTTGGAGTTCTGTTTGCTGCTCAAGGTGTCATACATAGTTAGGGTTTTTCCAGATTACTGGGTACCCACAGGATTTACATTCAAAGGAAGAGTTAGAGGAACTAATGCTGGAGTGGGCTCCTAACATTAGTACTTACATAAACCAGATCAACTAAGCAGTTGTGTTTTGGGAGATAAAATTAGTTGTGGAAATGTAAGCAAATATGTTTTCAGGTGTAATGAATTATAATCTTACATTAAAGAACAATATTGTTAGAAGCAGAGAACCAAAACTCGGATTATCCTTCTGTTCTAAAAGTAAACCAGGACTTATCTCAGGTTGGAAAAGGAATTTCTGATTTAAAGTAGGAAGTATAAACATCCTTGGTTGCTGTGAGCTGTAAGTAGGCTCACTGCAGGAAGAGAGAACACTAACATTAGAGTTAAATTATGTTCATTAGATAAAAGTAAGCAGGTCGCTGTGAAATGCAGGCTGACGTACGGAATAATACTGTCAGAAAATGTTCTGCTGGTACTGAGGTTTCTGCATGGAGGAGGAAGGCAGCCTCCCAGAAAAGGCCGTGAATGATTTTTAGCAGGGAGTGTTGTTCCTCTGTAGAACTACTGTGACACATGGGCTTGTGAAAGTGAAGAGAGATGTGGATGTGTGACTTGTACTGCATTGATGTAGTTGATGCTTTTTAATTTACCGTTTGGTGGGAGAGAGAAGGAGAAATTGTAAACCAGACAGCAATAAGTTATACCGGATAGGTCTAAATTTTCAGGAGGCCTGAAGAGCATTAGGATGTCAGTTAGGGATCCTAGCACTCCTCAATCACAGACCGTACTTTTCTCCTAGTTCTTGTTTTACCCTTTAGTTGGATGGGTTAAGAGCGTGGTTGGTGTTCGGTTTGAGCATTTCAATTGAGAAGCAGTAATTCATTAGGTAATTCATTAGGTTGCTGTGTTTTACACATTGGGAAGCAAATGGTAGCATTGGGAAGTAAATGGAGGTAGCCCTGGGAAATAGGTACTCCAGAGAAATTTGCATAATATTTGGAAGGAAAGCCTAACACTGGACAAATCTGCGGTGTATCAGTTCCTTGTATCAAACTGTTCAAGCTTGCTTTGAGCCACAAATCCTGCTTGCCTGGGAATACCTGCTCTGACATGAGAGCTTGCGTCAGGAAGGCCTGCTGCCTCTGTCTCACCCCAGGAGGGAGCAGGAGCACAAGCCACTTGTTGCAGATTTAGTAGCTGTGAAACACATTGCGATACTAGTTTGGATTTTGTAACTTCATTGGATTTGTACTATGCTGCCTGATATTTCTGATAGAGAAAACAGCTTTAGGTTTTAAATTTCCACAGGAAAAGCTTGAGAATAAGTTTCAAGGGAGGCGAATAGGTTCTCCAGTTGAAGTTTCCCAACATCTTTGCTTCGAAGTGGAAAAGGACCTAGAAACCTCATGTGTTTTTATTGACAGTAAGGTGAAGGATTTACTGGATCACAGAATCACGGAATTTCAGAGTTGGAAGGGACCTCTAGAGATCATCCAGTCCAACTCCCCTGCCAAAGCAGGATTGCCCAGAGCACATCACTCAGGGCTGCATCCAGATGGGGCTTGAAAATCTCCAGAGGAGGGGACTCCACACCCTCCCTGGGCAGCCTGTCCCAGGGCTCTGGCACCCTCACCGGAAAGAAGCTTTTTCGCGTATTCAATCAGAACTTCCTGTATTCCAGCTTGTGCCTGTTACCCCTCGTCCTGTTACTGGGAACCACTGAAAAGAGCCCGCCTCCATCTTCCTTAAACCCACCCTTCAGATACTTGTAAACATTAATAAGGTCTCCCCTCAGCCTTCTCTTCTCCAGTCCTGGCTCTCTCAGTGTCCTCTCTGGTCCGCTTTAGAAGCGTGTTTATCGAGTGGCAACAAAGGCTTGTAGCAGTGTTTTTCCTACTGTGCTCAGCCCTTTGTGTTCAGTCTTCAGAGGTGTCTTTCTACCCTTCTAGCAGTTAAATTTCTTTTACTTATCCCCCAACTTGTATCTTTCACACCTGAGAAACTGCTCTGGTTTTTAGGGAGGAGGAGATTTAATATAGCAACTTTATCAAAGTATTCCCTAATAGTTTCCTGTGTAAGTAAACAAACAAAACGTTCTCTCGTGCTCAGCATCACTGTCGAAGATGTGGAAAGTGCTTCTGTGACAAGTGCTGCAGTAAAAAAGTGCCTCTGCCTCGCATGTGCTTTGTGGACCCCGTGCGCCAGTGCGCTGAATGTGCCCTCATCTCTCAGAAAGAAACGGAGTTTTACGACAAACAGCTTAAAGTGCTCATGAACGGTAAGGACTGAACGCGTGTGTGTGTGCTGGTTTGATCTCATGGATGTTTGTGCAAATGTGGTGTTGAACAAATGTGATGAAACAGCAAGAGTAATGCCTCTTCTCAAACAAGCTGCAGTCTTGTCTCCTTTAAATAGTTTTTTGCTGTTACCCTTCTTGTTTGCCCATTAATAATTCTGTGTTTTCTCTTTATTTAGAGAGAAGTTTACACTTTTTAGTCGATGTTTACAAAGAGTGACTTAATTAAACACAAAATAATTTTTAACACCTCTGAGAACAGATGTGTGTAATGCACTTGGTTTTTTTTTTATTAAAATAATACATCTTTTAGCCATATTCCTGTGACATTAAATAAGGATGAAGAATACTTAACAATAGAGAATACTTTAATATTTTCTAACAAGTCACAGTGCTCATTTCAAGCTTCACCTGTGAGCTTTGATCTTGTCTGTGGCTTACAGCTATGGCTGATGGCAGATCATCACGAGTTGTCAATTTTGCATGGCCTTAAAACTACATGAAATACCGTAATTCATGTTCCAATTATATTAAGAAAGCTGAGTCTTCAGAATTTTAAATATTCTGTGATTATTCAGTGCCTTTTGATGGGCTCTCAGCACAATTGCAATGCGTGTAATCGGTAAGCTGAACCACGTCTGATTAGTGTGGATGTTCCTAGGGAGATTCTAGGTTCAGAAAGGAGTATGCTCATCGTCATTCTTCACTCCGCTTTGCGGGTGAGGGTGTAGATGAGGTAAATAATATATTTTCAACCGAAGATCTTTAAAAAAGCTTGTCCTGTTGCTGTAGAGCCGCAGACCTCGGTCAGAGATGGTGGTTGTGATCCCCTTTGCAGTTTTGCTGCTGTTGCCTCCCTGTCTCGCTTCAGCAGCAGCCTGGGGGTCGATGTCGAGGGGTCGGTGAGGCTGCGAAGAACTGTGCAATGGGCAGCGAGGTCTGAGGCTGCGCGGGTCGGACGGGGGAGACAGGTTGCAGGCTGTTTGGCAGGGCTGTATGTTGTTGTTTTCTTCATTTCCCAGACCAGCGGTATTGGGATTAGGTAATACAGGGAGCGTGAGGCAGAGAGGAAATAAAGTGGTTAGGCGTGTAGTCTGCTTTATTTGAAGTTATGAATCACTTCTCTAATGTAGCTGAGATGACTTTCCTGATGTCAGGGGAGTTCTTTTGGGCAGGAAGAAACATAACATGAAGGCTGA
This sequence comes from Rhinoptilus africanus, assembly GCA_013400135.1. Taxonomy (NCBI): domain Eukaryota; kingdom Metazoa; phylum Chordata; class Aves; order Charadriiformes; family Glareolidae; genus Rhinoptilus; species Rhinoptilus africanus. The sequence continues at coordinate 51,015 of VXBO01001886.1, read as the reverse complement.
AGTTCATTGACCTCAAAGTAAGCCGGAGCTAGCCTTCAGTAGTTAAAAGAGGCATTGTTACTGTTTATTTAGCACAGACCTCAAGATTGCGTCCTGTTATTAGATTCTTCTGGCACATTTTTTATTTTTTGGGATACTGAAACAGTAGTTTGTATTATAGTGACAAGATAGGGACTTTAATTGCCTATTTTTGCCATCTCCAAATCTATTCTTGTTTTTAAAAGAGTCATCTTGGATATCATCTGTATTTCTACGATATGTGGGAGAAATTACACAGCAATTGTGAAAGGTCCTGTGATTCAGAACATAAGAATTAAATACCAGCTTTTTATACTGGAGTGTTCTGATTATGTTAATCAGTTTAACGTTTCAGTTAGTCTCTTAATTCACCCAAATCAGTGTATTAGGTGCAGTAAGTAAAAATTAGTTATTCTTTTTGATACTTGAATGTTCCTTCCTAAAGTCCGCATTAGAATACCGAAACATTTCTTTCCAGGTGCTACATTCTTTGTAACTCTGGGAACATCTGATAAATCCGAGCTCATGGTTTGTCGACTTTCCAACAATCAGAGGTGAGAAAGATTGATAGAAATTGCACTTCTAAAGTATATTATTGTTGTGCTTACAGCTATACTATTATCTAATAACCAAAACAAAACATACGAGCAACTTGCCGTGAGGATATTGGAGAGAGTAATGGGGCTGAAAGGATAGATAAAACTTCATTGGAGTAAGTTTGCTGGAATTTACTAGCAGCGTGGGTCCGAGTGCCTTGGAGTGGTGGAGCTTGGCTCACCGATAATGCCCCTCAGTGCCACTGAAATACGGTGGTTTTGCGGGCTAACAGGGGGGTCACGGGAAGCGGGGGGAGAGGAAAATCTGCAGCCACCGATAAAAGCCTGTTTCAGGATGGTTCTAGCACCACACTGTATTGTTTACTGTTCCAGCCAAAGCATTGCTTCGGCCATCCCTATAATTTGGCTGTCTGGATCACATTAGACTCTCTTCTCTTCTTCGCCCAGAACTTTGGAAGAATGCTTTTAATATATTTAAAGGGTCTCCTGGCAAACTGAACTGTAGATTTTGTTTGTTTTGGTTTTTTTCCTTTAAGTGAAGAACTTCAATGAAAAGTAATTTTTCCTGCTTGATTTCTCTCCCTCCCCTATCCAAAGAACATATAAACAGCTAGTCACTCAGAGAAAATGTATATTTTTTTTCCTTTGATTTGGACTTGCTATTGTATGAAAAAAAAAATTTAAAGCTTTTCTTCTGTTACATAGATACCTGGTTTTGGACGGAGACAGCCACTATGAAATTGAAATTATACAGATTTCAACTGTTCAGATACTTACAGAGGGATTTACTCCTGGAGGTAAATTTTTCATTGTATACAAATTAGTTATTAAGAAAAAAATAGGTGACGCTGTAATTACTGTTTGAACTGGACGGTGCAGTTCTAGGGTATTGGTAACTTGGGTGTAACGGTGTTGGGTACAGCAGCTCTCAGAAGAGAGTGCAGCGTGTGGAACCCTGTCCATGTGGCTACTGGGATTTGGGGAAAAACCATAGAATGGGAGAAATTACCGTACGGCTGTGATGTGGGAGAGCTTGTTGATAAACCCGAGTTAAGGTGGGTGTTATCTGTTCTGAGCCTTTCTCTTGTCTTAAACGTAAATGTCTATTGATTGAAAAGCTACTAGAGGGGACTGTTAGTCTTTGGTAGCTTCCATTGCAGAATCCAGCTGGGATTTCTCTTCTACTGGTACAAACAATTGTGAGGAGAGAGAGAAATATACTTATGGGGGGAAAAAATAATTAAACTATGCTTTCTTAATTCCACTGAAGATGAAGGGGTGGCCAAATGCAACTAGTAATATCTGAATCAGAGGGCAGCTGCTTACTGCCTCATTTCTTACCAGATTTTAGAGTATTTCAGGATGAACTTGAATATGATTTCACTGAAATGAAAACAAACAAGGTCAGGAATTTTAATAATTATTCTTTAGCAACACCTTTGTCACTGCTGGAGTTTATTCTAATCAGACAGTCTATCTGTGCAGTATTCAATCGTTACAGCATGTTAACTGTAATAAACTTATCTTGGTGTTGAAATCCACCAGATGTGTTGCCGAGTTACTTAATGCTCCTATAATTCCTTGTTCACTGCTCTTCTGACTGCTTTATCTTTTTGCCTGCCTGCCTGCCTTCCTTCTTGATGGTAGAAAAAGATACTCACACTTACACCAGCCTTCTGGAGAGCCAGCAGATTACTGAAGGTATCACCAGGACCTTTGCGCATGGTGCACCAAAGCATGTTGTCGTGGCCCCTCTCCCATTTTCCTTCCTCTGTGGTGCTGGGTTTTTTTGTCTGATCTAGAGATGTTTGACTTAAGTTATTTTCAAAGATGATGTGTATCTGTTCCTTCCCATCTGTCTGTTTAAAACAGAATGAATGTTTTGTAACTCCTTGGAGAACTAAAACACTCAAGGCCTTCTTTAGACCGCGTGCTGTTGTCCGTGCTAGAAGAGAGAAGGGAAGATGAGAAATAGTCTCTCCAGGGGTAGACAGTATTACCCACTGCCTGCCTCAGTAGAGCTGTGCTGGACTGTCTGTACCAGAAATGAATAATAGGAGGCATGTGTATTGCCCAGCAGGGCTTTGCACTGAATAAACAAACCGGGAGTTAATGGCTTGCTTTGACACATCTTTAAAAGAAATAGGACCTCTCGTTGTGTAAGGTGTGCTCTGCCTGCCTCAGTGTCCCGGAACGCCAAAAACTGCTAAGGCTGGGGGTGTTTGATTTCCACTGGTTTATCTTTCAGTAGTTCCTGACTCTGTTAGTCTGAGCAGGTGGGTGCTGGGGAGCGAGGGATGAAGTTGGATTTCAGTTTATCCTAAAGAGGAGCAAACGGATACTTTTGTAAATGCTGCTTGTGGGCTTTTGACCAGGTTGCTTAGACTGAGGTTGTCTTTGGCCTCTTGGATGTTGTAGTAAAGGCTCCCAGGAGCACTCTCATGCAGATACTTCTTTTTTTTTTTTTTCAAATTAAAAAAGGCCTTTGCAAAAAGTGTCCTTTTGTGTTTGGTGGTGCCATTCCTGGGGCTTAGTTTATGCTCTGCTACTTCAGGAAAGAATGCCAAGGAAGTGTGGCATTCTAAACAAAGCTTTTGTTTTATTTCTGTATTTTCACTTCAGTTTATCTTAACCTCTGTGCAACTAGAGTAAAAGATACACAAACATCTCCCTATCACCCTGTTGTCAGAGCAATGTCTTTTGTATCAGATTTCCCTCAGGAAGTAAATGACATTGCCAGTCGTCATCTGGTCTTGCATTAAGGATCTTTCCCACCCTCCACCCTCTGCCAGATTTGGAGGGAGGTTTGACTGCTGAGCCAGGCTTCGTATCAAGCAGAGCACTCCCTCTTTGATACCAGTCAAAACGGACACTAGTAATTCAGTTTATAAACTACAGGCTACGGTATGAAACACCGTCATCTACTTAAGAGATGGTAATATTAAAAAAATGAGGGTATTCTTAGCGTGTGTGGCTAGTGGCTTTACATCGCGGCTTGTACAAGTTCTGCCTCAGCGATTGCCAGAGAGAATGGAAGGATACTGACTCTGCACATTTCACTGCCTGGCATTAACCCGTGGACACCACCTCTTCGCTGCGGCGGTTGTTTGTGCAGCGGCAGTTGCCAGCGCTTTGAATTAAGTGATGAGAGAGTGTTCTTCAAACATGCTTGTCAGCTAAAGGGGTTGTGTGACTCAGTTGGTGAAACACGTTGCTGTTTTGAGGTTTTCTTTCTTTTCTCAGGAGGCAATACTCGCGCCATCGGTATGGTTCTGCAGTACAAGGTGCCTGGATCAGAGGAGCTCACGCAGATGAAATTCACAGCCAGCGAGGACTTCAGCTGTAACAAGAAGCTGTCGGCAAGCTGGCTGGCAGCTATGCACAAGGTCAGCAGGGGAGGCAAAATTTACTGAACGCCAAAGAAAATCTTTATGGGGGAGCTTGGAAGCACTTAAGAGAGTATGTAACCTTAGGAGTCTGTGTTCTTTCCAAATTATTTTTTATGTAAGGATTCTGGGGCCTTGTTGCTTAAGAAAACAGAAGCTGCAGATAGTTGTTAGGAATGTGACCTGAAGAAGATAAGCACGGGAAAGGGCTTCCCAAGATCTCATGTGTGTCATTAGATGAACAGAAGATGGGAATTGGACTTTCAGGTTCCTTAGGCTTTTGGTACTCACTGAAGAATGTGCATTATGAAATACTCTTTCGAAAAAACCTCAGCTAATTGTTTGTCCCGCTTTATGAAGATTCAGACCTATCGCTGAAGGAACAGGGATGGGGGCAGCACTCTGCAGAGGACTGTTTCATCTTCTGGCTGATGAAACTGAAGTTTATTATTTTGTAAGTCAGAGTTAGGGGAGACAAAAACCCACCCCAAGTAGTTCTGGAACTTTGTTCATCTCATCAGTTGTTAATTAGAACTGTAACTTACAAGCTGTCAGCAAAAGCAAGCGTGTGGCTGTTTTGCTTCTCTATCACGGTTGTTAAGCTCCCCAGCATTTCACTGGGGTTCAGCCGCGTGCACTCAAGTTCTGTATCACCACGCGAGTACAGTTTTGCGCTTCCTTGCCTGTTCTAATTCCTCTTTCACAACCGATGCAACTCTCACAATACAGTGAGAACCAGTATTTTTTGGATAAGCTTCACACCCTCCCCCTCCCGTTCTGTCTCCTTTGCCAGGAGTTTAGCTCCATTTTGAGTAACCACTCAGTGCAGCGAGATCTTCAGCAGTGCCAGGTACCAGCGTGTAAAGGCACCTGTTGCTGGAGAAGGTGCATGTTCCCAGCGCAGGGGGGCGGGTGATCCTGTGGTTTGAGACCACTGGGAACGCCTCACGCAAACTTTGCAAGGGGGAAGCAGAGGAGGCAGGAGGAACACAGAACAGGGTAATGTTGGATTAGACAGAGTACTGCTAACTTTTTCAAAGGCAGTTTTGATCACAAACGGCCATTTCTGGCCAAGAAGAAAGAAAGAAAAGTTGATCTAAAATCTTCAGTGACCTCGAGTTCTACAGTTAAAGTAGCCTTGAGTAGTTTCAAAAAAATAACTGAACGCTGTTAAATGCCTTAAACTATAAGGAGAAGAGCAGAGGAAGCACCGAAAGCCTGGGGTTTATTAAAGGAAATTTTCGGATGGAGCGGAAGGAGATGAGGTGGTTGCAAGTGAAACTTTATTTAACACAATGACATTTTGCCTTCACGTTAGGCAACAAAACTTCTCTATGAGTCCCGGGACCAGTAAGACCAGCAACCTGTTGGCCACTTAAGGGAAGACACCAGCCCCCATGGACCTGCCTCTCCCTCCTTGACAGCTGTAACACTCGCTGTTCCTGACCCTTTCTCATTCCACCGTGGTTCACTATGTAAGAACTGGCAAATGCAATGTGAGTATTTTTTTGAACCATGAGTATTTTCACTCTAGTGTGCAATATGTATACAATTAATGCTTTAAACAGCCTCACCTTTTAAGACTTTGTATATTTTGTTAAGCCTTTATTGGCACTTAATATGAAGTGACCTGCACTACAGCTAATGTACAGCACAACTTTTATAGTAACTATTATATATACTGTTTGCTACAAAAAGCAAACAAAGGTGTATGTCTCTTCTGCAGAGAATAGCTTTGGGGTATAGATCTCAGGTTTTTTCCCTCTATCCAAACCTTTAAAATCAATGTACAATAAAATCTGCCTTAGAGAGGGTTTTCTAGAAGTCACTTGATTTTTTTTTAAAACACTTCACTTCAAACATCTAAATATTTCACCAAATATCACCAAATTGGACTTACATGAACATGATCTTGAGACTTTCCTTCTGTAATAAATAAGCTTCCAGAATAATTTTTAGTTTTGTATTTTCTTTTTGGTAACTAGCTTTTGTTAATCTAACTGTAACGCTATCTGAAACTGTATACCATTTAATGTACAAATATGAATAAATTAATTCACTTATTTAAAAAAACCAAAGTGAAGTATTGTGCAATTATAACTTCTTTAATGATGGATACTGTGGTCTTTAACTCTCTGAACTCTGAAACTTTTGACTTGTTCATAAAGAGCACCATCATTTTAGTTTTAAGTGTCGACAATCGGTTCAGCTCTTGGGCTGGATCCTCTGGCGATGTGGGCTGAGACAAGTGTCTTTCTGCCCTCCGTCTTCCAACGCTGGTAAAAACAGAGTAAGGCAGCACACAAAGCTCAGCTGTCAGCCAGGGTGTAAAGGACACTTGAGAGCCTTTTTAGACAAGTATTCATTCCTCACAGCTGGAATACTGGTGGTAGAAGGTTCCAGAATTGTTTTGCAAGTCACTTTCTATGCAGCTAGCAAAACAATGAGGAAACCTGAGTTAACACATGGGACACGACAAGCTAAAATTAAATTTTTTTTGTAGACTGTGACCAAAGGCACATCTACCGTTGCCACCTCTATGGAAGTACCAGAGAATGCAGCCATGCCTTAGCAGTACTTTATTGTGCACATTTACATCTTCTCGGAATTAGTGTATCATAGGCTCTTGAAATCATCACATTCATGTAGCAAATTCTTCAACAATAATACCCTTTCACTTTTCACCACAATATATACAGTTAATGCTAACCTGTGGTAAAAGCAAGTTACAGCACTGCAGAAATGGATATATAAATTATACACAGAACTTGTTCATGAAGAATTAATCAAATTGCATACTGTTAAATGGGAGAAAATTCCAAGAAATATGGCTAAAGCTTATAATGGGAAATGCAAAATATACTTTTGGTATATAAAATCATGTACAGTTAAAATTCCAGTGAAGTGCTTTTTCTTTTTTATCCCTTGGAACTACAATGTAGTGGAATAGGTTATTGCATAACTTGCCTTGGCAACAGATGGAGGTTGCCAAGAACCACAGAAACTGTCCTCAAATAAGCTTTTGCCTTTCTTAAATCCTTCGCTAAACCTTGTTTCCTTCTTCTCCTCAACTTAGCATCTACACAGCCCTCTCTCTACCTCTATCCCGGCCTCAGGCAGGCTTCAAATGACACAGTGTAACCCTTACCCCGACTCTTACCCTTTTCAACTATTGCACTTTCATCCACGCAGACGTACAAAATCCCTTAAACTGCAGCAAGTTCGGTACTAACTGTTGTGTGCAGGCTGGACGAGCTCAGGTGGTTAGTAGGGGAACCTTTACCTTAGTAGAGGTAACACTGGTGCTGGCGGCTGAACGATAAGAAAATAAAACACCAAGTGAAATATTGTGCGGGGGTTTTGAGAAGTGTACGAATACTGTTGTTCTGTTAGTTCTCTAGCTTGATTCTAAACGCAAATAATACTAGATGCTAGACTATGTAAAGCTTTTGTTGGGGTTGTCGAGACTAGGATTTAAGTGTATAATATGTTACCCCTTAAAATCCTAGCCTTCATAAAGCTTTGGTGACTAATTATGCATGTAATGGGTGAAGACCTCGTGTCCTAGAACCCAACGTTGATCAGTAATGAGAACTCAACATTCACTGGTATCGAACGAAATATCCAAAATCCTGACATGGGACAGTTACTGTGGGGGTTGGAGCAAACCGGACAGCGTATCTGCACTCTGCAAGTGACACCTCGGAACATTTAACACAAAGAAGCTCCTACCACGGAACTTTGACTTAAAACACTGCTTTATACGATAGTTGGTGCAACACTGTAGGTCGTGGAGACACCGCTCTCCTCATCAGTGGTGGGTCACATAAAAACGATCCTCATTTACAAACTGCAGATCTTGAAAATCTTGGATGCTGTCCATTTAGCAAGAGAAAGCACCATTAAAACTAAATATCATAGTTTTATTTCTCTGGGTGAAATGATCAAAAGTGATGGCTCCAGTGTATGTTTTAAGTTTCCAGTTACCAGCACGGTATTGCACTGTTGTACAACTGAATTCAAGCAAGGGTTCGCTGTCTAGGTTTTATTCGTGGATACAACTGTAAAAACAGAATAAAAACGTTAGGCTTTGCGAGGTTGATACCAAGTTAAATGTAAATCATTTCAGTTACAACCAAGGGCTACTTATCAACACGAACTGGGTGATGAACTGTTTTGGGGGGGTGAGGTTTTTGTAAGCTGCAGGCTGTTCTTAGGTAACCTCTGAACAATCAAGTAGCAGGAGGCCAAGGGCTGACTTATTCCTGCCTCCAGCAGCAAAACCACTGCTCTGAACACAATGTGGTTCCTTTAGCTCAAGATCTCAGACCAGGCCAAAGGATGCTTTTTTTGTCAATACAGGAATTCCCTGTCAAGCCCTAGAGAGCGCTTATTTCCCACTCTCTTAAGGTTTTCTTACGCATTTTCTCCTCTGGATCTCTCCACATAGCTGCCTTACATTCCTGGGCTCTCATGACAGCAGCGTTTCGTTGGACTACGAGCAGCATAAACGACTTGCCTGAAGTTACCATCTTCAAGGCTCTTTCCTGTGTTAAATTGGTACATATCTACATACTGCTTAAAACCTTCCTGAAGAACTTCCTGGGCTGAAGCTTTGAGCTGCCCAATAGAGACACCACACGTTACATTGAGGCCCTACATTTTAGTCAAAGCAAAGTCTTAAAGCATAAAATATATTAAACATACGACCTTGCTAAATAAAACCCAGCCCTAATCTCCCAAGCACAGTCTCTCCTTTTTTGTTTACAATGACAGAGAGGCCAGAGAGACTAAAGATAACCTGCTTTGCAGCACTTCGCTTCATGGCAGCGTATCCGGATGATGCACAGAGGGATTCGGACCAAAGATCCATTTCGTGTTCCTACTTCAGAGGAAGTAAAAAAAAATAGGTAACTTAAAAAGAGCTTACCCCAAGGAGATTTTTAGGCACGTAGCCTTCTTTATCGTTGAGGCGGGCCCACCACCACTCGGTTTCATTGTCATCCTTGCGTCTTAGAATAGTAATGGCATCGCCCTCGTGGAATGACAACTCATCATTATTCTGGGCTTCATAATCCCACAGAGCATACACCACTCCTTTATTCATCACGCCCAGCTTCTCTTGCACTCCTGTTGACCATGAATGAGAGAGCACATGAGGATGGTAAAATAGCCTGGTTTTCCCTCGGAGGTTTTAGCATGGACACTGTGGCTCAACTGTTAGTCTCTTATTAATAAAATTCATGAACAATTTTCAGCATTTCCATGATGAAATGCTTTCAGAAATTTAACTGCATAATAAAACCACATTTTACAAAATATTTTAAACCCATTTAGAGCATAAGGGGTTTCTCATTTATTATACATGCAATATAAACTTTATAATCTTTTATTCAAATGAGGATAAAAAGAGTTTTACAAAAGTTTGAGCAAAGCAGCTTTATAGAGCTGCCGTGTATTTCTCACAGGTCTGCTTTCTCCAGCAGGCCTTCTCTGGTAACGCGTGAAGCTTTTGAAAATCTGCACAATGTCAGGTATATAGAGCCTTAATAACACTTCTGTTCTCTCATGTAGATTAAAAATTTGTCTTAGTAAGTAAATACATTCTGCAAGATAACCACTCCTAAAGTATATGTGTTTCCTCATGTGAGCTGCTAGAAATTTGCCCCTCTGGAAGTTGGAGGATCTCTGTCGAGATGCTTGACAACTCACTGCTACTGTCAAAACCTCCCCAGGGAAGCGTTTCCTTGAAATTAAGCCAAATTAAACTTGAAAAAATCTGTAACATTAGGAGGAGCCTGTGAAATAACTCAAAGAACATAAGGAGTATGAGCAACGTAATAAAGAAAAGACTGTTCTGTTTTTATCATTTTGAAAGAAGAGGCAGGTGATGGGCAGTATCGTTGAGTCTGGGGCCTAAGCACATGCTTCATACAGATCAGAGAGACAAAAAGGGATGAATTTTAGAAAAGCTAAAAAAAGTTTGTAAAGTAGTGTCACAGCTTACCATACAGGAACTGGGAACACTGGATATAACCTTCTTCCATCTCTTCACACTTGTCCGCAGCAGTTTCTATATCACTTATAGTTGAAGCAAAAATAGCCGCCCCAGATTCAACCAGCAGCTTACAGAGATGGACACTATTGCAAGAAGCAGCACAATGCAAAGGTGTCCTGAAATAAAGCAAAAAACGTACCCATGAACAAGTGAACTTCCATGAAGGCTCATGGGTTTGTCTTGCGATAGCCATCTTGTCTGCATTAGCCTATCTATTTTTAAAGGAAATTGTTCTTTATGATTATAGTGTATGTGTGTGTTGTCCAAAACCTGTCAAAGCAACTGGAGTGGCTTCCAGGATTTACCCGACTCCAGAAAAACCAAACATTATAAAATAGATGATAGCAAAAAATGTTGATTTTTTTTTTGCTTACAAAGCTGCCGGGTACAGAAAGTATTTTTTCCAATGTGAGGAAATTTGAAAGGCAACACGAAGGCGAGGGCTAAACAGATCAGCACAGCAAGATTTCACATCCCTTCCAAACACTTCACAAGTGCTACATTGACCTGCATGGCTGGATTCTTCAAGAACACCAAAATGCGTAGTGGGTTATATGAAGACGAGACTAGAGCAAAGTAACTGTTGTCATTTGTTATTTACATTTAAATATTTCAGCACGTGAACAAGAAATGTAACTATGCCACTAAGGAAAACCAAAACGTCGTATACTTTATGCACATGATTTGAACACAGCGTGACCTTGCATTTGAGTTTGTCACCACCTAGAGATTATAAAACGCTCATTTGTTGGGGGTAAAGAGGAAGGAAATTGTTCCCCCAAACAGGTTTCAACTAAATTTCGAAAACGGTGTTTCTCCCAGCTGATGAGTTAAAGGTCTTGCCACTTACCACCCGTCACTATCTGCTGCATTTACATTTACACCAAAATCAAGCAGGAACTTCACGATGTGGTGATGACCAGCACACACTGCATTATGCAAAGGTGTAATTCCTTCATCGTTTGGCTTACTGGGATCATCAACCTATTGAAAACATAGACTAGTTCAGCGCTTTTTTTCCCCTTTTCTAAACATTTAAAGAGGTTGCCGTTGTTTAGAAGCTCACCTCATATATGATTCGTTGTACAAGATCAAATTCTCCCTCCAAAGAAGCATCTAGGAGGAGGGCCAACGGATTGAACTTCACTCGCAAACCGTGGCCTGTCCTTTCCGAGTTCGGCTTCTTCAAGTTGGTACGTTTTGTCTGAGTGGAGAAGAAGGTTGGAAGCCATCATTTCACGTTACCGTATACGTATTACAAATGATTGTTCGCTTCTTTTTAACTAGATTAAGAATCCCATCCTCCTTAAGTGGTAATTAGAACTATACATATGTTTATTATAAAATCTCTAAATAAAACGCTTGGTATTTTACTATGTCTTACTCAGTTAAAAAAAAAAAGAAAGAAAAAGCATGCCAATATAATCTAGAGGCATCCGATAAAGGCAGTGAGTCCAAAGAACAAAGTACGAAAGTCCATGGGGTTTGAGCACCACAATCTTAACTGTGTCTAAGAAGAGCTGAATGTGGTTCTGGTGGATTGTCTGAGACACTGTCAGGACTTTAGCTGAGCCTAGGAAGCGTGACACAATTAATCCTGAGCATCAGTCTCTACTCAGAGGAATCTTTGCCTTGAATTAGCAAAAGTATCTGCTGTAGGTCGGTGCTGACACATTGCTGTGGGCTATTTTCTGTGACATTCTAGCTGGTGCTATCAGAAGCCGCATTCTCAAGATCTGAAACACATTTAAATATGTTTTGAGAATATACTGAATCATTCACATGTGTCCTCGTCACTTTGCAGAAAAAAAATTAATCTGTTATTAACTACAGCTTGTATAGAGTGCTTTCAGTCTTTTGCACTGGAAGATCCGCTTTCATTTATGCTCCTATTTAGCATGGCTATTGCAGTTTGGAAAAGAAACCTTTCACGGTATGAGTAATATCTGTTGCCAGCATATTCCATTCTCCCAGAAGTATCCTGGCGCGCTTTTGCTCAAGGAAAATGCATACAAGGCCCTGTGCACACTGCAGTCAACTTGTCAGAGGAACGCAAGGTCCCTATGTGAATCAGAAAGTGGACGTATTCTTTGAAACCTGCGTTAAAGTGAGTCATATCAACAACTGAGAATAAAATTCAGTTTTCTCCTTATTTTCAATTCTCCATATGCTGTAGGATTTTAGTAATGACAAGTATTTAAAAGATGTTGGTGCAGCTGGAGGAGGGACTTTGAAAGCGATTCAAATTATGTGACAAGCCCAGTAGAAAAACATTTCTGCTAAACCAAGTCAGCTGAGTTGGTGTTTGTGCTGTCAGCCCTGGTCTCGCCTCTCTTTGCTGAGCAGGGGGAAGGAGCCCACTTCTCCCAGAAGCGTTATTTCAGCTTGCCTGCAAATTAAAAAGCTTCCCACTGACACAGCTTGCCCTTAGTTTCATACAAACAGTTATCTTTTGAGGCCCCAGAAGTGAAAAAAATATTTTTATGGAATCTCAGATGCTAGAATTAGTTCTTCAGCAAGAAGTTCTACAACCTGAAGTACATACACAACCTCCTGTTGCCTGTATGCGTATTTTTCCTTATTAAACAGCTACAGGAGTAAGGAAACTAATCCATGAGAATTCTCCTGGGAGCCTCCCTGGTCTTCTTTTCTTTTAGTATCAGGAAACTTGAAGTGCAGACATACCATTTAGTGTAAGCGTACCACCTTTGAGTTACGCTTAAGCAAACAGCTGATTCTATAGTTCACAAAATTGCTTTTTCGCTTTGTTACTTACTGGAGGAAGTGGAGGAGGAAGAGCAGGTGGCAAAGGAGCTTCATCTTCTACTGGAGAACTGACCTCAGGTGTGGGACTGGGTGACTGTTCAGTAGAAGGAACTATCGCAGGATTGTTGTTGTTATCTTCAGTTGTCTCAGATGTTTGGTTTGTGGTTTCAGTGCTTATCAGTTCCTCAGTAGCGGGAGAAGGTAATTCGTTATCATTGGCATCTGACGAAGGGGGGGGCTCATCAGGAAGAGGAACTGTAGGTTGCACGGAAATAGGTTCTTCGATATTGCCATTGGTACTAGTGTTACCATTATCAACATCAGCTAAGATGCCTATGAAGTCCTGCGGATTGCTTGGCTGATAAAAAGGAGCACTTTCTATTCCTCCAGCGAGAGTATTAAAGCGCTGATACAATAATTTTTGTATATTTGGTCCACTTGGGCCTTCTGGTTCAGTGATAGAACTACGCTTCTTTAACGGCCTAGGAGCATTGGCCAATTTTCTTCTCAGAGCTTCGAGGTCAGCATCGCTTTGATACCGTAGGGGTGAATGCACAATAGGTGTGAGCTTCGTAGGACTGAGAGGACGAGGAATGTTTTCCACATTGCTGTTTTCACTGGATGGCGGAGCGTTTTCCAGCTCTTGATCTTTTTCAGAGACCTCAGTCTGAGGCTGAGACTGCGGCTGTGAGGAAGTCTGGGCAGGCAAAGAACCGTGAAGGAACGGCAAGGGTGAGGGCGAAGTAGAACCAGATTGTAATACAGGTTTTCCATAAACTGAAGAAAAGAAAGATGGAAAACAGTGAAGAACTGTTCTCAAATTACACAATAAAATATTTGCAAATAAATGGTGTGTCTCTCTGTTGCTACTTGTTCGGCACCAATACAGAAAGAAAAAAAAAAATCAGTTATATTGAAACCTATCAAAACAGAAATAAATTCTCATCACACAATGGTGATGCTTCTTACAATTATAAGCTACGAGTAACACTTGGAATGTTTTTCCTCTTTCATGAGGAAACAGTAAGAGGAGAAAATCTCTCCTCTCTAGACACGGTTTTTTCAACTTGTTTCTGAAGTATTGGTGGAGTACCCAGCCTGTTCTAATTGCATCTTGTTTTAAATAGAAGGTGGTCAAATGTATACTTATTTATTGCCCCCAAAATATATGGGATCATTTTTCTGCCATGCTGCATACATAAAAATATCTTTCCTCTTCTCACAGACTTAGACAAGTTTTTCAACCTGATAAGTTAAGTAACCTAAGCCCAGTAGATCTTAGGTATAGATCTTAACAGTCTATTTCAAAGGAAAAAAAATAAAGCAAAATATATTCTACCTGCTTTTACCGACTTATTTAATGTATTGTATACAGCTTGTTGATAATTCTTTGGTGGCGTTGCTTGCTGAAGATACATTGAGTAGATGGAACTGGAGTTCACTGTCTGTGGCCCTTTTCTGGGAGACTGAGGTCTCGATCCTTTATCGGCAAGAAAAGGTCTGATTGCCACAGTTAAAGGGAGTTCTGGCCTGCCATCTCCTCCTGGGAACAAGGGGGGACCGGAAGGTTGATATGTAGGGCTGGGAGGTACAGAAATTCTCTGTTGGATCTGTTGTGAAGAACTGGGCTGATGGATGTTGCTTGGCGGCGGAAGCGGAACAGGTCTTTGCCGATTGGTTATACTGGTGCCAGGTCTGGGCAGGCTGCCGTCCTTCCTCCTTTCTAGAGAATTTGTAGAACCTGTTCCTAAGGGAACTGGACTTGGATAGGTCCCATAGTTTTGAGGCAACTGCTTGCTTACACCAGGAACTGTTGGTGGCACCTTCCCCAGGTCTAGACCCTATGTAAGAACAATAAACAGCATATACCATTTAACTAAATAAATTACTTGTGAGCAAGAATATTCCTCATTCAACAAAACATACTAATCATCTAGTGTGACAGCAAAGGAGTCAATATAAACAATTTGTGTTCCTTCATCACTAGATATGGTTCTTCCTGAATTTATCCCAAGGCCTCATCATACATCAGACAGAGGCCACTGTTTAAACGCATCTTCAGCCATAATATGGATCCAAAACTATCTGCGTACTTTCAAAGCCTGAACAACTTGTTCTGGATCTCACCATCTTGCTGATAATGTATTTGATCATATACAGTGTGATAACAGTTTAACAAAACTATTTAAAGACAAGGCCCTTTTTCTTTAAAGATTACAGTCTTAAAGAATTCATAAAGCACTAGAACACCAGTGCAGACAGACACCACCAGTGGACTCACTCAAGGATGGATTTAATGACTTATTCTGAGAGATTATTGTGAGAAAAAGAGCGCCCAGAAAAAGCGATAATCTACACCAAGGAAAAAGAGTTACAAAGATTTGAATGAGAAAAACAGGAAGGTGAGGGAGATGATTAGGAGAAGCAGAGGGGAGAGAAAAGGGAAAACCACATATGTAAAAGAACAGGAAGTAATACAAACTACTGAAGTTGAAAAAAAAATACTGTAATGTGATAAGAACAGAAAGGAAGAGGAAGAATACAAAGGCAATTTTCTTTATGACTTTTAAAATAATGATCAACAGGGAAACCAAGCGTGTATGTAACCGAATCGAGTTCAGCTATGGAAGCCAAAGGTTCATAATTTCAGCAAAACAGGTCTATAAACATACTGCAGATGAAACCCACCAGCTTATCAGTACTTCCTAAAACTGAAGTTGGCAAAGGCTGGCTGGATATAGTTCCTTGTTTTAAAGCAGTATCCATGCTTGATTCTTTCCAGTCTGTGTTGGAGATCTGAGGGGGTTTCACCACAGGGGTTGAGCTCTGTTTAAGTATTGGCCAATTTCCATCATTAGCTTTAAAACAGACAAAAAGACTATATTTAAAGTAATCCACACCACCATTGCAAACAAGCAAAACAACATGTGAAACGGGATAGCCTAGATTACAACAGGATTCATTTGATTCTAGAAATGACATAAATCACTATTAATGTTTGATTCAGAAATCAATGAAACCCCAATCACTGCGTGTAATATGCTCTTCATAACCCTCTGACGTTCAGATTGTACTGAAAATTTCTATAGAAAAAAAGAATTTTTAAAATTTTGGTTTGAGCATCACATAGTCTACTATTAGAAGGCAAACAAGTTCAGAACAAAAATCCTTACAGAAACAATTAACGGTTCTTTTGGTATTATGAAGAGACGCTGTCAAATTATGCTAAACATTAAGTCTACGTAAGATCTGAGTGAACTGACTCCAAATTTAAACTATGGCTACTAGATTCATTCACCCACAACAGGATGTAAAAAAACCTTCTCATTTCAACAATGGGCTGGAACAAAAGTGCACATTCCTTTGCTGGAAGGGGCGGTTTAACTTACCTTTTGTTTTTCCTCCAGCACACTCACCTGATTAAAACGAAATCTCTGGGGCAATTCTAAAGAAATTTATGAAGTCAGCTGAAAACTTCAACTCACAGTGCCAAGATACAAGTCATGGGCTTTTAACTTCATCATATGCAAAAAATCACACACAGCTGCACATAAACTAAGGCAACAAATCCTTAATGAAGTCCTACATTAATTAATATCTTACTTTATTAACTGTGTGAAACTAGTTTCTGTTCTCTAGGTAAACAAGAGTTTAAATAGCCTGATAAGTAGATCTGGTTTATAGTAACTACACAGATCCCTGGTTAGATCCTAAGATCCTTTGATTTGCCTTTAAAAGATTAAACCTCAGGTTTCTCTTACTCTAAGGAGACGTGAGATCATTTCTCCTTCCCTATTGCCTGTAATTATCTTGGTGGAGCACTTAGGATCGGTAAAGATGACATGCAACGCATAACTAACTTGGCTAGAGAACAACTGAAATGGAGGAGGGGTATGGGGTGTGTTTGTAGATTTACTGAGATTTCTGGACCCCACAGTAAGACGTCGTCAGATGAAAATCATCTATTTAATGGTAAAGTTTCCCATTTCATGTAAATGTTAAGCCCCTAGAAAACAGAATCAGCAAGGCTATTTCTACAGTTTTTTGTAGTGGTTAGGAACATTCTAATTACAGTGACACCTAACATCACCACTCCACTTTCTATCCGTAAGCCTTATCCTCTTTATTGAGTGTCCCTTTTCTCCCACCCCACTGGGGGGAGGGGTTGTCAGAAATGACAGCCTGAAGATTTCTTGACAATTACGACCCAGTGTTTTCACTATACGAGTAAAAATTCACTCTATTAGCTCATAAACCTATTTATAGGCTTGTGAAAATTGTATCACTTTTAAGTGAGGGGGGGAAAAAAAAAAGTTACACCTCCACATTTAAGCTACCATACTAATTATTTTTTAATTATCTGTGCAGACCATTCCTTAATATTACACATACTATATTGTATTAAACTTTCAAATTCAGATCAACTGTGTTTGAATTCTGAGATAATTACTTTGGAGCATTTTTGTGGTTGGTCATTTAAATAGGGTTAACACTCACATACTTTTACACTGAGAATATAGGCTATCGTCCAGAAATCACGTTTCACACTTGCAAACTGCCAGGAAGTAAAATAATGAGGCTCGGCTCTAGTACTGGCAATATCCAAGAACTGGACATGTTGGGGTTTTCATTTGGTTTTGGTTTCAATCGTCTGGTTATTGAAAGGAGGACCAAAAGAGATGACTGTCTAAAGACTTTGACCCGAAATAACGGCAAATTTTCCAAGTATGCATTGAATTAACGTTTACCTTACAAAATTCACAGGATGTTCCATAACTTCAGTGAGGTTACGGTCCAATAAAACTTTTGATTTGAAAATCAGTAGGAGGTGTTATAACGGATTCACACTAAACATGAAAGCATCTTTACCATAAAGTTTAGCTATTAAGAAAGCAGTTACAGAGCAGCAAAAATCATGAAGAGTTTAGTTATCTTACCTGCAAATACAAGCCCACACTCTTCTATTAGAAAAATAATTATACAAAAACTTTTGGTAATCCTTCGAATTCCAAATATTAGCAGGTTCATCCCCAGGGAAGTAATTTCAATCTCTCCTCTCTAACTTCTCTGTTTCATTCTACTATAAACATCAGAATATAACTGTTCCCACCTTCATGCCCTTCACATTACAATCTGGCAGCCTCGCCAGCTGTTGTGCACATTTTATGAGCGCACCCCTCACGTACTCCCAAAACCCAAGCCGAATCTCATGCACTTAACTGAGCTGCTGTTGCAATGTGTAAATGCAGCATATGGCGCCATGGCCTGCGCGACAGGAGCGAAGAGGAGGCAGCCAAACAGTGTCTGCCTTCTGCCGTCTTTGGCTAAACTGAACAGGTCCTGGACACCCTTGCCCATCTGATGGCAGCACCATTCTCACAAGCCCTCAGCAGCTCCTGCTCCCAGCCACCGTGCTGCCATTTCAGCCAAATGACTTCATCTTCTCCTCCAAACGTACCTTCTGGTCTGCCGCTTGTAAGACTACCTGACACCCAGTGTATTTCATCTTCTACCAGCCCATTCTGTGTTTACATAAATAAGACAGTGACATGCAGACACAAAAGGTTTTGTGCATTTTCTCTGATTTTACCTAAAAATTTTTGTAGGTCTAGACCCAGGATACTTACGAAAGCAACTGAAGCGCAAACCAAGTGTAACATTTTTGTTCGATGCAAGTCAGCAAGGTTCTTGCTATATTGCCTTGGACAGAGTGAGGTTTTTATCCCAACTCTGATACCAGTGCAACATGGAAAAGTAACTCAAGCTAAACCTGTATGTAATACAGCTATCTAATCTGAGATACACTGAAACATGCTTTGGTGATTGCGATGAGTTTTCTAATAACAATTAGAAAACGTAAAGGTTTTTCAGTGAGGAAAACTCATCCCTAGGTACTCTACCCCAGTACTCCAGGGATGAATTTGCTGCAAATCTGTTTCCTTCAAAGATGAAAAGCAACTTCTTAAGAATTTGACATTTCAACAGCATCTTCTGCATGCCAGACCACAGCGCAAGTTCTAAAGATGCTGTTTAATATGCATCTGTATGCAAGAGCTCAGATGACCATATTAAAAACTGAGTTCTTAGCTAGCCAGAGATCTTCTACGGACTCACAGTGCTGGGTGTCAAAGAGAGTAGGTGGCAGGCGGATGACATTGTGAACAGCAGACTGAAGAGAAGTGGGAGGTGACAGAATAGGATCCACTATTATGTCTAAATCAGAAACCTTCCAGGTGTCTGGAGATTTTTTCACACACCCACAGTCTGTCTCTACCGGACACACCAAGGCAGATCCAGTTACACAGAAAAAGAAAGAAAAAAAAAAGTGGTGGAAAAATTATAACAATGACAATGGAGAAGTTAGAACAGGAACACTCAGATAATGAGAAATAAAAGCATGACAGTTGAAAAAAAATTCTCTTCTTCCTGGGAGCATATAAGCTTCTCCTTACATAAATCTATCTTATAGGACTTTATTCAAGTACATTCAGAGTAATAAACACAAAGTCAGTCCAAAGGTAGAATTTTTATAAAATCAAAAAGCTATCATTCAGATAACCTCCTGCTATAATTCAGTAACCTCCTGAGGTAGGTCTAGAAGTGGGTATATATATCTTTTGAGGTTGATATTTACAAAATAACAGATTATTTTTGGTTGGTGAAAAAAGTTATGAGCTGTCCTTTCCCATATGTGGAAGAGGAATCCACATGTCTGAAAACAAAACTGCTGAAAGCCTGTCACTTTACCCTGCAATTAAGCCATTCGATATTCTTCAGACTTTTCCATAAAACCTGAGTGATGGGGTTTGTGCAGCCTTTGAATTATATTGTTAAATCACTGATATCAATGGAAAAGACTGGTTTTTTTTTAAAGTTCTATTTGATAGTTTCACTTCCTGACCTTGGGGTTTTTGGGGGAGCATTTCTGTCACTCCTTCCTTCAGAGAGGTTCAGACCGTCTTCCTTCCATCTCTTCCTCCCTATCTGGAGGCAAGCTGCAAGCTTTACTGGAGTATTCAGTTTTAAGTACTGGAACGTATGTGAATATTGCAGAAGCTTTGCTCTAGTGGTCATTGCTTATCTCATTTTTTAGATCTCGCATAGGAGAATGAACTAAGTCCTGTGGTTCGACCCATGGGACTGTGCATTTTTATTTGTATTATGCACGTTTTCCTAGCTAACCATTTCTTAAGAATTCTGCTTTTGCCAAGATGTGAGCAGAGAGGTGAGCTTTGCCAGAATAAGAAATAAAGGCCCAAATGCCATGACCTGCTTCCTTCAGTCTCCAATGCAAATTAAAAAAAATATTAAACATTCTACTTTATAATGTAGATGGAATTATTAATTATGGGAGACATGGAAGCCAATTTTGGACATCAAGTTCTGGGGAGTACTCTGGAGAGGCAGCTTCACTAACGAAGGCAGAAACAAGTAAACATCATCAATGCTAAGGTTATTCCATTTCAGAAATGCCTGAAGAACCACAAATTTTCGTATCTCAGTTGGAGCAAAGCAACTCCCATAGTTTTATTTTATTTTCCTATTTAGTCTCCTTCTGAGAAGTAATACTATTTTTACTTGGTCACTAACTTTGTTTTGCTTGACAAAAAGCAACATACTGTAAATAGTTGTTTATAATATAGCTTGCCACAAAGTTGATTTCATTATTATATTTAAACATACCAACTAATTGAAAAGCTATTAAAGACAGAACATGGAATCTGTAAAGGAACATGTGCTCCTTTCAGCAGTGTACCAGCTAGTAACATTTCAAATAAAACACTGTCTCCCTAAGAAAAATTTGTGGCAAGAGGCAAAACCGCCTCATATCAAGTAACTAATGTCCAGCTCATGGAACCAAGTCATCTAAAAATTGCCTCTTCCCTACAGAGATTATGCCAACGCTGGGTGCCCCGAGATTACTCTTTTTCTTTATTATTCTTTTCCAAACCATGTGTATTAATAAACACCACACTTAAGTGCTTACCAGATTTTGATCTTCCGTGTGTTGAGCTAGAAGCAATGGTGAGAGACTGTGGTTTAACTGGATCTACTGGTACAGTGTAGGTGCCAGCACTGGGAACTTGGATGTAAGGTCCTACTGCTGCCACCCTTCCCGAAGCACTCAAGGATGACTGGGGTGAAGAAGTTCCATTAATACGATTCAACTAAAAAAAACCAATAGCAAATTGAAATGTGAACTTCCATTTAATGTAGGCATTTGTGCACAAACATGAAGTCTAAATTTAATTAGCTAGAACCATGCGCTGTAGCTAAGACACTCGAGTAATTTAATTACTGTACTCCATGCTTCTACGAAAAAGAAGAGAAAGTACAAATTTTATTCCCTAAAATCAACACTGCAAAAATGAAGTTTCTCAGCTACAGCACATACATTTCTTGTAGAAACCTTTATCTGCGAAAGGTCTCTTTCATTGTATCTTTCTTAGGCAAATGGACTTAAATGATCAAGTATGTATGGGGTTTTCTTAAAAGCAATACCTCTAGCTAGGAATACATATGGAAATCCAGAACTGATTGCTCTTGTCCTTAGATAAGTGGTCTACTGTACAACTGATTATTTTTTTTTTCAAAGTTCCAGACAACTATTAAGACTAACTTTATCAGACCATTTATATTTTTATTAATTTTCCATATTGGAACATCAGTATTTTATAAAAATAAACTTTTTATGCTTTCATGCTTTGAAACACAGCCCATGACACTTTCCTTCCTAGAAATATAAACTACTATTTATTTTTAATATAGTACGGTCTGTGCCATAAAAAAAAAGTGAAAACACATTCCATCTAACAGTTTTCTGATAGCTATGGAAAACATTAAAATAGTTCTAAGCAGCCTGCTACTTTTAAAACAGGCCCTTTAGATGTAATTGTGTTGCTTGGCTAGGAAAAAGTAAGATCTGCGTAGTTCTTACAGGCTCTTTCACTAAAACTAAAGTGTGGCCCTTTTAACAGTTTATCTTACAGGAATGTTTTCTTTTTGACGTGCCTCAACTTTTTTCTTGTATAGTCGTTCACGCAGCTCATTGATTCGCTTGTCCATCATGGCCACCTCCATATTGCGCTTGTTTAAGAGTTCTTTCTGCTGCTGAAGCTTGGAGTTCTGCTCCTGGTTAAGCCTGTTACGAATCTTCAAAAAAAAAAAATGGTGGGGGAAAAGTTGGTCCAGTTGGTTTTTAATAGTGTTAGAAAATCAAAAGCAATTTGGATCAGCAATTTGCTCTGATGTCTCTGATGTTACATTTCCACACAGACCATCAAATTAGCATTTGCAACCATGAACCACTCGTATAATAAAACAGTGGAAAAATGTCCTAATAAACTAAGCGGGTACATATTAAATACATCTTTGCACTTACAAATACTCGAAAGGCAGATGTGCCTTGTATAAATGCAGAAAGGGGAAAAAGAAGGAAAAAGGACCACTACTCCTAATTCATGATGGATTCATTTGTGTGTTTTATTTGCTCATGTAAAGAAATGAGCAAGACTAATTTTGAAATTTAAATTATTTTATAAATATTAACTATTTCTTAGAGCTGTTGCCTTGATCACAATAAAGTACGTGAACAAATAAAAAAAGCCCTCAAATCCTGGTACACAATTAAGTATCCTATAACTTTTAAACATAAAAAGTAGACAAAATTGCAATGTCAGTTGAATATTTAATTACTCATATGAGAACTACACTTTAACAATCTTCTTGGAGGAAGATATATGACATAGGGAATACTGCGTGAATATACTACAGCTATACAGTGTAGTGAATGCAGTGCAGCTTATATTTTTGATGATTCTGTTAAAATGTTATTTAATTCTTATGTATCTTCTTTATTTACACCAGACATTATCACTATATTTTCAAAATACATTTAAATGTACTTCTATTCACTGTCCGGTCATGTCTCCAAGTTAAGACGACATTTAAGTGAGCTGGCTACACCCAGTTCTTTGCCAAATAGAAAAGTACCAAAATGAATTTTTTAAATTTTTTTTTTTTTTAAAGCGAGATTAAACAAATACTAGATTATGTCAACATTCAGTATTTCAGTATTAGGGGTTGAGAAATTCCCTTCAGAACACTTGCAACACTTTGTATCATTATGCGTATGAGCAACAACAAAAATAGTTTTTAAAGCTAATGAAATTCTGCTTTATGAAGGGTTATATGCTAACTACAACTTCACACATTAACAGCATTCCAATACACCAGTTTGATGAGATGCCGCAGAACCAAATAGCCACCCATAAGAGCAGCAATGCAACTTCTTAAAATCTACAGCTATCATCCAAATAGCATCTCTCTGTTACTTACCTGTAGCTCTTGATACAACTTTTTTAATTCTACTGCTGCAGGTCCCGTCATTTGTCCATTGTAAGACTGAAACCCATTCAGTTTCCCTTTCCTTAAATCCTCCAGCTGCTGAGTAAGTTGATCCACTTTTAACACTGCAGCCTGTAGCTCCTGCTGCTTTTCCTGGAACATGGCACTTATATGCTCAATTTCAGTTGCTAAAATTAACAAGATAAAAATAACAAAAAACAATTAAGTAGAAGTTGTTAATTTTTGTAATTCTACAGGTATCGATAAAAACAACACACTCATTTTAAATCTAATATATGCACGCACATATAAAATATTTATGTGTTAGGAATTTGCTAATGGTCATAGTATTTCTTAATACTTAGAGAACAGACTTATTCTGACTTGATGCCTGACTATATAAAACGAACAAAAAATTACATCATATAAAAGTTTCCATGAAACACAGCACCCTCTTTAAGACAAAAAACATTCTATCTGAAATCCTACTTCAATGCTACATTGACTAGAAATAAAGCATTATTTGCTAGTCATGCAGTGACTAGTAAATTGTATTAAATAAACTATTTATAAATTCCACATACACAGATTGCCATTCATGATCTTGCTGTAGTCCACTTGTCCTCTCATGGCACGGATTTTTTTCAGCTTTGTTTCCTGGGTTTCAACACGTTCTTTAAGTTTTTGAAGCTTTTCACTTTCAGAAACAGACTGCTGCTGACGACGTTCTTGCTGCTTCAGGTAACGCAAACGTTGTTCCTGACAAAAAAGGGTTTTAGACAAGAGGTATCTGTTAGCCATTTATTAAAAAAGAAAAAGTTAACTTAGAAAAACCCATCACTATGATCCGTGGGTTTTTTTATTCTCAGAAATCAGAAAAAGTTTTATCTGATTAAAATATGTATCAGCCCTCCTAGAAAAACTCTTTTAACATTAAGTTTAAAAAAATCTGTTTTACAGCAGAGATTCAAGATTTTTTAGACCAGGTATCAAATTCACATATATGTCCAAATACAATCCTAGCCTGAATACTCATTCAAACATACCTGTAAAGCTTCCTCTGGCATTTGTTTTCTGATGCTATCAACACTTCTTGTGCTGTTGCAAAGTGAACTTCCAGCACTGCTATCCAGCTACCCAAAGATGGCAAAACATGTCCAACAGAACATTTTAAAGCTGACCTACTGTAAGATAATGTTCCAGTTCTAAGTAACAGTCCTTCCACTGGGCAATCAAGGAAAACTTTTCTTTTTCTACATTATTTCCATTAAGATAGAACAGAATTGATCAGCTGATCCCTAGGTACTCCAATCATCCAATACATACTCATAACACCGACAACAATGTCAAAAACATTAAACCCACTCCCCGCTCTGAAAACATACTTAGATTCTTACATCTCAGAGACTTTGGAAATGTAATACATAAATACATATGAAGTGGCCATATTCTCATCTTGCATCACTATTACTATACTGGAGTGAATGAGTTTCTAAAGATGAGCATAGAGTCAAGCCTGATCTATCAAAGATGACTTGTCTCAAAAGAGACAACTAAAACCTAGCAATATTTTTATAAAGACCCAGGATTTGGCTTGACATAGGTTGTTATAGTATCATTTACAATATAATGTTGTGTAATGCCTAGGTTAAAATTAACTTGGTAAAACAACGGATTTCTCAAGCTCTTTCTTGAGCTTTTCTAGAATGAATTAATGTGGGTTTCTGTATCCATGCTTGTGTATTTTGAAGGAAATTTGTATTTATTATGATCTGTATATAATTATTACCTTAGCAACCAACATTTGCTGTTGATTTTCAATCTGCTGCTGTTGTCGGGCAGCCATATCTTGAAGTTCAGAAAGAGTGAGCTCAACACGTGGATTCCCAACCTGCAGAACACAAAATGTCACATTAATGTGTTGATGTATATTAAGCCTTCTGATGATAGAAACTAAATCCCCGCTCCTCAGAGGAAGAATTAACAACGGACATCTAGTGAAAGTGTAAGGAACCTCAGAGCAGAAAGAAACAGCACAGACCATGCACATACCAGGGACAGAAAAAGCAAAAGGTGGAAAAGCAGAAGAGGAAAACACTAAGAGACAAAACAAACAAGAAAAAAAGCCCTTCTACTACACTTAACACTGCTCTGTTGAGATGCTCCATAGAATTGGTACACAGTACTGGTATGACACATGATAACACACACGTAAGCAGGTATTTTAGGCAGTAATTGGAATCTGAAGCTTCTTTTGTTTCCTGACATTTTCAGTGTAACTGCCTTGGCAGCTTTAACTGGTGGTTAGTGTTATTTACCTAGCGCAGGACAAGACCACACAAGAACCCTTAGATAAAGGCTGTCACTAAGCTCTCACATCCAAAGATGGTGAAGTTTCCTGGCAGATTGGAGCATTTAAGGTAAGACTATGTGAAAAACAGTCTGTAAAAGTGAAGCAAAGTAAAGTTTATCCCTTTTGGATAAGTAAGTGGCTATTATGAGTGAATTTTGAATGAAAAGACAAGGTATTAGTGGGGCTTTATCATTCCTTTTGCATTTCAAAACTAACAAATCACTTACAAAACTGGGGTAGAGAGGCAATTACTGAAAATTATTTAAAATTTATATAATGCTGTGACAATATGTGAGACCAAACATTATGTGTTTTTAAAAATGAATGCATTGTTTTGGTATATACATAGTTCCATCAAACAACATAGTTTAAATCCATGCATTAAGTTACTTCAATTCAATCACGTTTTTTACTATGCAATCACAAGAAAGAGCATGTGGTGTAACAAGACAAATTCCAGAAGCTGACATTTGCCAAATACCTGCTTTGCTACTCAGAAAACCAAAACCCACAACTTTAGCATGGCATGGTTTAACCACAACTTTAGAATTTGCACAGAAAGAAAATAGCCGCCTTTGAAAAATTATACTGGAAAACTGGAAAGTTCAGAATAGCCCAACGTCTGTTTCAAGGTATCGAAATGTAATTCAGTCAATTTAGTGGATCGATGTAAAAGTTAGACTGGTGCACTGCAATATTTCAGTAAACAAGGTAGTATTTTCCCTGAGCTACATGACTATGCTATTAGTAAACCAAATCAGAATTACATCACCTCCTCTCCCCAACATACTCAATATTGCTGAAAAAGAAAAGAGAATTAAATGGTTTGTATATATTGATAAGTAAAACTGTTTCAAATGAATGTTCACAAAATGGAATGAGGTTTTACTGACATACAAAAAGAAAGAAAGAGGAAAAAAAACCCCAAAACAAACCCCACCAAACGCTTCCCTGCCCCAATCAATCAAGCATCAGACTGTGGATCTGATCAAACCCAGTCCCAGGGGAAAGCTGATTTAGCTGACCTGCTTTTCCGGGCCCACGCTACCGACTTCCAGTGCAGTCCCTTCGTGATCTTGTCCCACATGTCCCCTGCAATACCTTTGTGCTACTCCAAGAAAAGTGAAATTCTCCTCTAGCATCTTATTGATACCAAAGTATCTCAGCCACTTTGAATGGCTTGTTTCATATTGCTACATCAAATTCCTACTTAAGTATCAGTTCTGCAGCCAATGCCTATTTCTTTAAGCTGCAGTTGGGAAAGCAAAATAAAATTTGTTTTAAAATAACTGATATCTCCTTTGGGTTTTTTGCTACCTGAACTCCAATTAATATTTCATGTTTCTGCATACTATTATTCAGATAAGATATGCACCTCAAGGTCAGTCACTAAAATAAGCCAGATTTGGAACACTAACTTTTAAATCTGCTGCATCTTAGACACATGATATAGACATATCAGACTAAAGTTTTTTAGAGAAAGTTACTGTCCCTCTTTGAATATTTCCTACTGATTAAATAATAGAGTGAAATCATAATTCTTACTGGATACAACAACTGGAACTCCTCTTACTAGTCAACAGCAATGAAGACTATTTATAATAGAGAAGTAATTAAAAAAATCTATGTATTTATTTACTCTTATAGCTATATGGAATAGTGGAACTAGAATAAAAGGTAAAATCCACACCGAAAAATAACTTTCTATTTCAACACTTTTTTAGTGAACATGGTAATTAAAAAAAAAAAAAAAGATTGAATTTAGTAGTGTGTACTGGTTTTATTAGCATGTCTTATGACAGACAAAAGTCCTTCACAATATTCTTTAAGGCCAAATAACTTGTACACACACTTGCCGCCACCAGCTAATAAATCAAAAGAGACATTTTATTATTAATTACAGACTGAAAGTCACTAATTGGGTAAGAAAGTAAGGAAGCTTTTCCAAGTGCCACCCACAACCCAAAATGTAAGCACACACACTTGAGACAAGAAAATAACATAGAAAAACCAGATGCTGCTCCGCTCACACAACATGGTCAGGCTCTGCTAACTTCCTTGGGCACGACCTCCCGCCAGAAAAACCTAAACCTCTACATTTGCTTCTGCTGGACTCCGTAGGTAATTCTTAGAAGGGGCTCAGAATGGCTTGAAGGCTTCCGTCTGGATCACTGATTTTAAAAGTAAAAAAGGTGGGAGGTTGTGAATTGATAGTATTTCCTCAATATACATATGCTCTGTTTCAAAAATATACAACTTGCATCAGACTATGTGAAGTCTTCCCAATGCTTCCCTCCTTTCTGTTTTGATCATCAGTTTAAGTTCACAATGGTGATAGCTCATTCTATTTCCAGTAGTAATTCTCAGTATAACACTGCCTAAGAAACAGAGAGATGTTTTATTCTGCTAAGAAATCTTCTTAAAAATATATCCAGACTCAAAAAGTGTTATCTGTATAGGGTTTGTGCATATTTCAAAGTAAAAAAGACATTTCACCAAGTGAGAATTACAGATTTTCTAAAGGAAAAGTGTAACCTGGAATGCACAATGGCTATAAGAAAATTGGTTTGTAAAAGCACCAGAAATGAAAAGCCTGTTTGATCCAAAAGCTCAGATTTTTTTACTGCTTTAAATAAGCAAATTTGAAACCATATCTTACAATGCCTGAAAAAAGTACCACATTATTTTGTATTATGTTAAATATAGAAGATTAATTATAAGAAGAAAGCAAATATTAGCTTCTCCTTGAAGAAGCTGTAAACTACTATAAAATGTTCCATTTAGAAAGTGTAATGTCTAAAAACCTTTTATACATGGCAAAGCGCAAGAACATGGGAAACAGTGATAATTAACCATTTAAATACAAACAACCTATGAGAAATCTTTTAATGTTTACCTCACTGAATACCAGTAAGTGTCCCTTTCACTTAAAATAACTCCACTATACTGCGGAAAGAAAAGAAGAGGTAGCTGAGGAAATAAAGTTTTAAACCTGTAACTTCACTCGCAGTTTGTTCTTTCTCATCCACATGGCAAAAGCAGTAAACAGACCAAGCAGAATTCTTCTTCGACATCAAATCGATTATTTTCAGATAGACTGTTGCCGATTTCAGGTCTCCAAAACAGGATGGCGTAATTTTTGAAACAGCATGAAAAACACTGAATCTCTCTCGTGCTGAGGTCTAGTTGAATCAGTTCGTTTACAGCATTTCGTATTAGTAGAGTCTGCTTGCAGTAATTTGTATGCAAACACCACCACTGAAAAAAAGTCAATCTCGGTCCTTCTTCAGAACCTCAGGTTACGCAAAACAGAGCACTGCCTTTTCTCACTTCTTTAATGAGGTTCTTGGTTTCTTGGATTCTTAAGTTTGTGCTGCTCATACTAGTTATTAACAATTTCACCCATGAAGTCACTCACCTCTCACAACAAACACGAGCCTATCACATTTAAGGTCCAGACCTTCTCCTTTCTCCTGCAGCAAGAGAAACCTACCTCCTGCCAAACTGCCTTCTGAAGGAGGTACTAAAAAAGCCACTACAATTATCTACCCCTCCAGATTCCAAAGATTCATTTGCTACATGGTGATACATCAAAGCAGACAGTTTTGCTGAATTGTAAATTTCTTCTCATTGATTCACAGAAGCATTTACACATAGAGATGAACTCCTAAATGAAATGCTGTAGAGCAAACACCGCATTGTTAGGCACTAAGGAAGTATTATATATGCATATGTATGTGTCATACAGACAAGAATACTTTACACCTATATCCCCTAATCTCTTAATATTGACAAGAACCTTATAAAAAAAAATTTGTTTCTTTTGTTTAGCATGCACTTTAAAAGGTCACGATGAGAGACAGAATTTGTAATGAACTGGAGTTTCAGCTTCTGACATTACCCTCCTACTACAAGCTAATATTTTACCATTTGATGATTAATATTTTTGAGACAGGTGAGATGAATGGCACAGTAGTAATTAAATAGTTTGGGAACCAGTTTACAACCAGCCTCAAAACAAGTCATACCTTCGGCATTTAATTAAGAAAAGGAACCTCCTTTAATATTTATTTCTACACATTAGTCTTGTCACTCTGAAAATTCATTTTCTTATTCCTCCTTCCTTTCTTTCTACCCTCACACTATGCTGTTCTGTCTATCATCACAAACTCCTCAGTCTACATGCTTCTGAGCTATTTTAGCTTACTCATTGGCAACCCACAACAGTAAATGAAAAATTGCACCTGAACTCAAAATATTTCTTTGACAACCAGTGTACTGTAGTCAAGACATGTCAGCAATAAGGGCAGATTCCAGTGGTTTTTCGCCTTTACTCCCATCAGAAAACTAAGAGGAATCTAATTATGCCAATATTAAAATAAAAAACACTATTAAAATAAAAAACACGTGAGACTGACCTTTTGAGATAGATTATTTTTTAAAAGACTCTAATTAGGATGTGGTTTGACTCTATGCATTTCTTTGCCTCCATGGCTACTTATTTCTGATAATTTTCTAAGTTTGAACTAGTAAGAACAGAAAGTTACTTTGAAAATAATAATGAAATGTATACCAAACCCACACCTGAGACTGTTATGATTTCAGAAATAAGAGCTTTAAAGGAAAACAATGAATATTCAAAAGCTTTACAGGCCACCATAACGACTGGCAGTGCCATGTTCAGGTTCAGCAATACCTTGCGACTCAAATAGCCAGTGTAAGGCATAACGTAACCAATTAATTGAAAAAGAAAACCTGATCAGTGCAAGAATTTACCAATCACTGCCTGCTATCTCTTCAGATCTTTTTCTAGGTTTGCAAGAGCCACCATGTCATTAACTTCCCTTATCTATTCCTTCCTTCTTTTTAAGACAGGCATTCACACCCATCTCCCACACAATTCTTCTGCAGTTCCCTTCCCAACGCCCTGCACTAGAAAGTGTAGGTTCAAGTACCTCAAGCCTCCTGAAAGTGGCCGTGCTCCACCTTCTCCTATGCATATTCTTGTACAATGAATTATGTACAATGAACTCCTTCTCACATGTTTTGTAGTCTTCCTATCATTCACCTCCATCACCTCTATCCTTACTCCCTCGTTTACTACTTCTCTTTCAGTACTTTGGTCCACCCTTCTCTCTTGTCACAGAGATGATTCTGAGGTTAAACCACCGATTGCCACGGTCCAACATAACCTAGATAAAATGCAATCAAACCAGTGTGAAGGGAGGCGAGAAAGTCTTAGCTTTTGAGCTTTCTCCTTGGAGCCCAGAATGGCTGGTTCTGACTTTGGCCATCAAAAGGGCTACCCAGAAAGCTTTTCTGCCTGTACCCCACTACTTTGAACCACCTATTAATTTCCTGACAAGTCAATACAGAGCAGGTACTAAAGGTAATGCAGCATATATCCCACCCACAACCCAGCTATGCTGTTTATTCTTTACATAGTCTGCCACTCTAACATTGTAGTACAGATAAGGAACTTTTTGGCCAAACCGCCTTTTTTGCCAGAAAAAAAACCCACAATAAACCAACTCACCACAAAAAAAACACAAACCAACCCCCCCAAAACCCCAATCTTTCCCTAAAGTCCTCCATACAGCCACTCT
Source organism: Rhinoptilus africanus (assembly GCA_013400135.1). Lineage (NCBI taxonomy): Eukaryota > Metazoa > Chordata > Aves > Charadriiformes > Glareolidae > Rhinoptilus > Rhinoptilus africanus. Next base: position 19,924 of record VXBO01001886.1, on the reverse strand, counting down.
CAAAAACATTCGTGATGGTAAAGGTAACCATATCCTCAGCCAGAATAAATGTGAAAGAAAACACATTTTATCAAGGTTGAGACAACACCAGCATATCAATGAAACCCCATAAAAATGAAACCCCAAAAAAACACAGGCAGAGGAAAGATCAATACTCAATTACAGGCAGAAACTCCAGCAGACAGAGAAAAATACAAGAAGCAACTCCTTTGGGCTCACGATTTAAAGAATTTACTCCCCAGTGTGGGATTCATTAGTAAGGCATACAATTTTATTGTGTCAAAAAGAAAATACCGTCTTCACCAGCCTAATAGGAGAGGACAGCAAAGGCCAGAAAGGTACTAAAAGCTGCTCCTGTGAAGGTTTAAAATGCCTAAATAGAAATGCAAAGTAAATATTCCAATTTTACTGCACATACTGAAAGACTCAAGTTTTCCATAATGTATAGCAGTTTTAAGTCGCTATTCTTTCTTAGGGCAAATGAGGGAATACAAAGCTTACCTCCAGACTAGACATTTACCTTTGTAGAGCTGTCAAATCCCAGAAGTCTATATAGCTACATGACAAACAGAGAACTGACAGGTTTGGGACGAGGTATATGAGTATGTGGACAAAGGAAGGGAAGTATATTACATAAATGCTCATTTTCCCAGAACAAAGATGACTGACAACTGTAAAATGAACAGGGGTAGGTTGGAGCGCTCCCCAGCCAGTGAATTCCAGACTGGGATCAGCGTTCTAACAATTCTCAGCCTCCCCAAACCAGGGAGCTCTCATCTCAGTGGGCCATCCCTGCATTTTCCTCCTCTGTGCCACATCTACAGCAAAGGAAGAGCTACAGCTGTGGCTGCACAACTACCAAATTACAGGAATAAAGAACGGCTTGCTTTGCCTGCTGAATCTAGCAAAAGATTTCCTAATTCTCCCCTCGGAGAGGGGACTCGAGCTTGGACTCGAGCAACAGAAGCCCATCAGTCACGCATAGCTTTTCTGCCTTAAGCCTCATTCAAAGTAACATGGTTTAGGGGATGCTTTAACTAGCCCAGTTGTCAACAAAGCTTTAAAGGTTGTTGATAAGAATAGCCAGCACACACTTTGGGTACCTGTCCTCAGCACAACAGCAGTGATGGGGACAACAGATGGAAGATACGAGAGTTCATTATAGCAGTTCTGTTTCAAATAGGTCTTATATGAAATGTATATGGCCTCCTTGTGCTATCTGAGGATGATGAGAGGAGAACACAGGATGCAGCATCTGCTAAAGATTATTGATTCTGACCTCCTTACATTTCTGAAACATATTGACCCTACATGTCATCAAATTTAAGTATTCTGGTAGATTTTGACCAAATTCTCCATGAAAACTGTTCCTAGTGCCATAAACAATGAAAAAAATTTTGTGTGAAAACTCATATGTAACACTATACAAAGACAAAAGAACATATCTGGTTTTATTTAAACAAAACCAGAGTTTTTGCTGATCTCGACATGGATGACATTATTTCCAGTTTAATAGCTTTATCCGCAGCTCTGCCTTGCATTTTTTTAAGTGGGTCAGAAACATGCCGATAGCAGAAATCCATTTTAAAGAATCCAATAACAATAGCACGTGCCTTTTTTAGCTTAATGGAAATGAACAAGCTAATTAAACCCAGAAAAGGCAGCCAGAATATTGGGAAATAAAGGAGAATATATCTAGCATGTGCTATCTCCTGATAATCAAATAATCTTGAAATTAATATTACAAACAGAATCTGGTAACTTTACTCAGAAAATCATAATAAAAATGTTATTTAATTTGTGCAAATAAATACATTAACAGTTTCTTAGAATAAACACACTTCAACTGTATCACAGTTTGCTGAAAAGTCTCACATTATCTACATCTGATAAAAATCTTTCTCTCTCATAAACTGCACTACCTTATTAGCAATTCCTCCAACCTGCTGATACTAATAAGTCACTCTGTGTAATAAAGTATTTCAAGTCTATTCCGTATCAGCCATAGATTCCATATTTCCTGTTTTCCCATATTGCTTTCTCAGAAAACTCACAGGTGAGGCTGGCGTCTATTTTGCGCAGAACAGCTAAGAAATGGCAGAACTTAAAAGTATCAAAACAATGTTAAAATAGATTTTCAAAATCAGAAACGGATTTAAGCATATATTGAATATCTGCCACATATGAAATAAACTGTTTATAAATCACTTCTACAATATAGGAAAGTAGTTTCTGGAACTCATTTATTTAAAATATTACTGCCTTCCGTCCTTGTCCTTGCAGACACTTTTAAAGAGCCACAGAAATCTTAAGCATGTTTATATTAACTTTAGTGTCAGCTAAAACACCCACTAGCTGATTTGAATCGAAATACCAGCCTCATACTCCTAACAAAAGCAAATTATCTCAAAAGAAATTATGCATTCTTATAGAATTAACAGCTCAGTTATGCACAAAACTTCAAACCTGTTTGCAACACCAGTCCTTTTACTCAGAGTCATCTTGAGTAACAGATATGTTACAAGACATGTTGAAAACACTGTCCAAGTGCCTTTAAAAATAGCCTTGGAACTATATTTTTCTGTGTCTTTTAGAAAAGGAACATGTTATTTTGATAGGATAGCTAAGTATGGTTAAGATGCACTTATTAGTCTGAATGTTTAACATCAAATGTGCGTTTATGCTTCCCTTAAGTAATTGTCTCAATATGAAGTTTTTCTGGTGATGTAATATTATTTATGAGAACAGTATAATAAAACATTTCCAAAACACAAAAGTACTGAAAATACGTATCCTGTAATTGACAGATATGTTGTGAAACTTAGCATAGAACTTGCAATTCCCATAAAACATAAGTTGTTAAAAGCAAAAGTTGACCATGAATGACATTTTAAAATAACGAGCTTTTGATTATGGCTTAAAAATTAAAAATTATAGCAAATCCATCTAACAAAATCTGATTAACTAAGAATCTCAATTCAGAGATAAGGTGTTACAAAAGGCAAACTGGTCTGCATTCTGGTCGTGTGACAATGAAACCTACAACCATTTAAACTAAAGTGCAAAAGCCACATAGTATTTAAATAACATGCCCACTAAAGTGTAAAACTAACAAATTTTGAAAAGTAATTAATTACCTGTTCACTATTTTCCCATGTAAGTGTAAGAGCGCACATCTTTATTTTGCAGCAGTGCCCATCAGCTGTAAACATTTGCATTGCTTCAACATGCTTCAACTCCATGTCTCTGTGATTTTCTTTTAACACTAATTGTTTAACTGTTGGCTGTGAACAAGCCCAATCAACAACTGTACACATCTCAGGAGTTCCCGCATGGCTTTTTGGCTCAGTGCAATCAATAAGAAGTAGGATATTTTTCAATCTTACTCCATATGAAATAAAGGTTTCCCCCAATTCTTTATCAATATGAAAAGCTGTCTCTCTGCATTCATCAACCATCAGCTAACGGAAAAGGCTAGTGGATTTTGCCAGCAGTAAAAGACCTAATCACAGCAAGATCAAGCCAGCTGTCAGCTACAATCAGCTTGATTCATTGCACTTTTCATATTCAATGGAAAATGTTGAGCAATACACAGTTCTTGCACAGTTACCGGGTTAAATTGAAAACACAAGAATACAGACAATTTAGCTTTAAAAATACATGAATTATTTGTTCCTTTTGTATTTTTGTAGTATTACCAACTCAGTGCAAAAACTGAATAGCAAAAATATCAGGAAAATCATTATTTTTTGTATTTAATTGTACTGTTTAAAGTGACAGAAATCCATATCACCTGAAATTTAACAGAGTTTCTTTATTAACAGAGACTGCCTAAGATAAACAGCAAACGGTACAGTCAGAACAGATACCACAATCTTATGCAAATAACCTTTCCAGTGTTTGCTATATGCTTTTCCCTATATACTTCAGCTTTTTCTTAAATCTTGCGTGCAACAAGATGAATACATGAGGCAGCAATAAAGCTAAAGCATGTGTCTTATAGCATAAATCAAGAAGCTGCAAGTCAGAGAAGACTGCAGCAAGCCAAAACCTAGACCTCAGGATTTTTAAAATAGTAAACATTAAAGAAAATACTACATCCCATTAACAGTTTCTTATGTATTTAAAAATGATGATATTGGAAAAGATAAAACCCATGAAAAACTGTAATTTACCTTGTCAAACTCACGAATTACATGCAAGTTCACCCTCTCTTCCTTCTTTCAAGAAAGTAATTCAAGCATGATTCAGTGCACTTATACAAGAGATCCAGCCAAACGGGTCCCCATAAGGACACTGAAGAACTGTACGGCCAAGCACAATACAGTGAATATTCCAGCTGCATAAAGAACAGGCTTATTTTTAGCAAGCAAGAAAAGGTATGAGCTGTAGAGTAAGATCATCCAGTAGGAATAAGAGAAGAAAAACAAGTCCAACTCCCTTACTCCTAAACTAGCCAAAGGGACTTTCATTTTCTCCGCTTTGATCTGAGGAAGACTGCAGGGGGAACAAACCTAACAACAATTGGATCCGGAGACAGTTGCAGAGACAATGGAGAAATGGAAAGGTTCCCTTCCCTGTGAAAAGCATACAGGCGGGAAATAGGTACACTAGGTGTCCAAAGGCTAGATGGACAGGAAACTAAATGAAACAGGCAGCGAACATGGAAAGGTGTGTCAGAGAAAAGAGGACACAGCAGCACTGCACAAGAAAAGCCACAGAGACTGTGGAAAAGATGAGAGGGAACACTAATCTGCAGATGACACAGCTACATAAAAGAGAGGACTCTAAAGGTGGCCTGAAAAGGAACAGTTGGCCTTGCGAGTACCAGAAGAGTCTCCTGCTCAGAGAGACAGAGGGACAGCCTAAACTCTCAAGCTTTCGCAATTAAGCTCTCGGATCACTGCACTGACACAGTGAATTTCTAACAAAATCTGATTAACGGAACTACAGAAATAAAGGAAAGGACAAGTCTCATCTTCCTTACAATAACTTAACATTAAAATATGTGGCTTAACTAAATATGATACTAAGGTGACTGCAGAGGGATACAACTGTGACAAAAAGCATCAAGTTTACAGTGCTGGTGTAAGGACTGTGAAACCACAGCAATACTTCATAAAAAATAACAAATGAACTCTTTAAGTAACGTTTACTTTATGAGCTAATATGTATAATGTTCTGCCTCAGCTGAAGCACTCATTTTAAACTATTCTACCTTTATATAAGGGCCAAGAAACTCAGGATCTCTATGTGCAGCGACAACTGGAGGCAATTCTACACATGCTTCATTTAGTTAGAAATCTAGGGAAAAGAGTGAATTGTATTGCTCCACGTTCACAATACAAATATATGAAAATAAGTACCATAGAGGTTAAAAAAAAGCCAAACAGACAGGACTTCTCTTCCTCCCCTACCATGGACATCTGCAACTGAGTATTGCTGTAAAACTGCAAAGCCAGGCCTGAGGAAAAGCAAAGTAAGACCTGTAAAAGTGGGAACAAAAGGTATAGCTTGAGTAAATGGTGCAGTTTAGGTCTTTCCTGCTCTGCAAAACAGGAAGCCATCTGTTGGCTGCTACAGACCAGAAAACAACATCTTTGTTCCCTGTTACTTGCTGAGCAGCTCTTTGATGCCTAGAAGAGCAGCAAAACTACAAAGTCTGTATACTACGAGTGTGTGAAAGTGTCCATATCCAACAAATCTATATACTGTGAGTATCTCTCATATCCATAGTCATATAGATCAATATGTGGTATCTAGAGTTAGAGATTAAAAATTACGTAAATACATGGAGAAGATATGGAGGAAAAGGGTCATTTTGCAATGTTCCAAGTGGGTTCCAAGAACTTTTCCTGTTCCGAATTAGTCAAGTAATCTTTAGACTCCTCAAAAAACACATGAAGTCACACATAAAGAGCTAATATTAGTCACACACTAATGCTATCATAACTAAAATTATAACAGGAAAATGATCACAGAATAAGTGTGATGAAACTCATCAAATTATTCTCATAAAGTGTAAGCATCTAGTCACTTTGTCCATTATGGATTGAAATATATTTGAGATCGAACGGGGCATGTCAAAACACTGTTCATGACATTCAAAATCCAAGAGTGGTGTAATTCTGCCTAAAAAGTTTACAAGAGGCCTCAGAGTGAGGTATGACGTCAATACCATTTGATTTCCCTACAGTTTCATAGAAGTTCTTTCTATGAGAGCTAGTTATTAGCCTTGCAGAGATGTTACCCTATATAACTATCCTTCACTGAGGAGTGAAGAGACTGGGATTTCTAGTCCAGCAAGAATTCAAAAGCTATTTGTATGCATTAAAATTAGCTTTAGACTGTAATTTTTTTTTTTTTTACTTCTTAATTTATTCATTTTTTTAACCTTAAGTCCTTCAGTTGGATTAGGGTTTTTTTCTATTTTTTGAAGAACAAGATACTGCCCGCTGCCTGGAAAATGCTTCAGACAGACTTAAACTGTGTCTGTCTGAGGAGAATCCAAACTCTATTAACCTGAGCCAGGGCTCGAACTAGAGATCTGATGGTACAGAAGGCTGCGTAGGTGCAGCAAGGCTTCCCTCTGATAGGTAAAAATAATTTTAGGAATGTATGTCTTAGACAAGGGAATACCCTTGACTCCAAAAGTGTCAGGTACGATCATTTTTGTATCCTTCACAAAAGGAACAGAGAAAGTTGCAGCAGAAAATTAGGAAAACTTGGATCTGATTTAATTATCAGGGTTTTTTTACATGGCCAAAATGTTGCAGGAAGCCTATAAGAAAATTTCTTCAGAAAAAAAATATTTCTCTGACAACTGAATTCCTTGTGCCTAAATTTTTTTATCACCTTTTAATGGAGTTATTTGCTTAGACTTTGCTATAAGACCCCCGAAAGAATCTAGATTTCCAAGACTGACGTAGTTATTTGTTCATTTTAAACAAATTTGATTTAAACCTGTCTTTTGGGAATGGCAGCTTCTCCCAAATAAATTGTTAAATGTTACAAACAGAAAGTACTTAATACTTACAAGCTTATATTAAATTGAATTTGCAGCTCAGGTTTGAAGAACAACTTCTATTCCAGACTAAGCTCTTTATCCTTCAACATTTAAATGAGAAACTTCAAGCAGGTACATATAATGTATTTCTCATTCCTTGAGGTTACTATTTCTGTTAAATTTTTAACTTGTTTGCCTTTTTCCTCACAATTAGATTTTGTCATCTTTGCCTGGCAGGCTAAGGAAACCTTGAAGTATTTTGCCTGTGCAAGCATACTTGTAACCCCTTCCTGAGAAGGAAGTTTCAGCCATCTTTGAAACTTCCTTATCAGATGCTTTTTAGAACACATTTTAAAATTTTTAATTGTCATATCATAACAAATACATGACAAAAATATATATTGGATGTTTAATGCTTTTTTATCTGGTTGCACTTGTATGGATCAAATCGCTAACACTAATGAACATCACACAGTTCTACTCAAGGATTGTGGCACCACATGTAAATCTATCTAAACTCAAAGCCTAGAATTTGACAAGCCATGCCACAGGAACTCAAAAGCGCTGTAGCTTTACTACTGTAATGATGGAATGGGATAAAGAGACTGACGGCATCAGATGGCTATCTACTCTCTGCCAGCGACCATACGCTCTCCTAAGTTAAATTAGTACTATTAAAGCCTGCTTTGCGTGTACACCTGTATGCAAGTTTTAACCTACCTGTTAATGGAATTTGCCTGAGCAATTCCCCCAGCATGAAAGTATAAGAGTCTCCTGATGCTAAAGCAGTTGGACTATCTGTTGTAAAATTTTTTGCTAAAAGCCTAATTTGAGCCACTGTAACAGGAATAGTGAAGCTCAGTTCTGTTATCAGCATAACATTTTCTCAACTTTTTCTCTTGGTCACAGCTTCGAGACTAAGGAAATTTACACAGTGTGTGATTCTCCAGTTTGGGATGACAGTGATGAGGTTTTTTTACACTAAAGCTAACAAAAATTTCATAGTGAGAGATAAAATCAGGTTCCATTTTGTATTTCTTTGCAAAGGCTTCGGTCAATATTTATCAGTAAAAAAACTTATTGATACCAGCCTCTCTAAATTGGGGGGGGGCAATTTTAATATCGAAAACAGCAAAAATAAGTTAAAGAGAATGGTACAGGAGACTGCAAACTGACATTTTATTGTCCCCAAATACATTATGTAGAAAAAGAATTTAAACCAAGCAACTACAATAAATGAGTATTGCCTTCATACTCGGACTGTTTTCATTACACTAATGTTCCCGTACCCCATACTTTTTTCCTCCTGAGCTGCATCTGCTTTCCTGTTTTCTCATCTCCGAGAGTTTTATCGGTTTTCAGATTACCTTTTCATCTCAGCAACTGCCTTTCATCATCAAGTCAGTCCTCATTCTGGGACTTCCTTTAAGTACATCTCTGATCCACTTTTCCCAGGGATGAGTGGTAGCTGCATCCAGCCGGGTGGCTCCCAGTCCCTCTCCTGTCTACCACTGACCCCCAGTGGTTACAACGACATTTGCTCTGTCTCCCTGTGCAGGGATGGCTGCTGCTCCTGTGGAATGAAGCTTGCATGGTGCTAGGACATCCGGAAGCAAACAAGACTCAGCATTGCATGCCCACTGTTTCATGGCCACTGATCACAAAGTCAAAGAATAATTTAGGTAGAAAGGAGCCTCTGGAAGTCACCCGGTTCAATAACCCCTGCTCGGAGCATTTCACACCGCTCAGGACTTTAATTCAGCTAGAGAGAAATTCCACAGACTACGGACAGTCTGTTCCTCTCATTGAGAAAACGTTTTTCCCAATATTTAATTAGAATTTCTCCCTGGCTAGAACTTGTGTTCAAATCCAGCTGGCTCAGTTACACGTGCAAAAGAAGGGAAGAGGAGGAAGAGGCAGCTACTCTCTGCGAAGAGAATCCCTCCTGAGACTGTCCAGTCTCCCTGGCAAAGGGAAATCATGTAAGTCTTATCTCCACATACTCACACCTTTGTGTAGTGGTGGAAAGAGATCAGGCCCCGATTACAGCATAATTCCACTTCCAATAAGGAAAGTTGTAAACAAAAGCAAACCCCAAAAGGTCACCTCAGGAGTAAGAGAATTTGTCAATTTACAGAGTCTCACACAGTTTTTGCTTTAGACTTTGTTATGCACGATGCAAAGCCCTCAGATGAGCATTTACAGATAAGTACTCTTTTTGCAGCAATGCATTTTTCTCTGTTTGAAGAGACCTAGTATATTCTATTTTTTAACAGTAAATCTTTATTTGGAAGATAATCTAATGAAATTTAAGCATTTATATAATGTGATTTTAAGCTAACCATTATTTTAAATAATTGCTGATCAAGCACAGATATTTTTCAAAGAACAACAATATCCTACTGCATATGACAAAGTGCCAGTTAACAGAATTATCCAAATTGAATTCCAGACAGATTGCCCATCATTTTTTACAAGACTATTGATTCGAACACTAAAGCAAACACTCCTCAAAGTTTTCTATGCACATCACACTTGCAGCTCTATCCAGACATTAAGTAAAATCACTTATTTCATCATTAAAGCATTACACATAATAAAAATATACCTGAATGCAGAATATTTGGTAAGATTTGAGCTGTCTTCAGTGTTCCATTGGTTTGTATGGATTTTCGGGCTAGTCTAACATTCAGCATGCCAGTAACAATGAATAAGCCTAATGCATTACGTAAGTGTAAGCTGATTAAATCCTTGATCCTGAAGCCACCTCTTTTTCCCCCTCCCCCTCTAATTTAAAACTTGTCACAACTGAAAAAAATCTTAGTTTGATACACTTTCAAAACCTAATTTGTACCATTTTTGGCATGAAGTCCACCACAATTGACATAAATGTAACCCCTTCAGGTTTTAGTCTTTCTTGTGTTTTAATAATTTCCTAAAACTGGTAAAAGTGATTTTAAAGCGATCCATTCCCTAATAAATTTTAATTATGTGGCCAAACTTTGGGAGTTTCTTAAAAATATATTCTGAGTGGTTATTCAAGTTACCAGGTTTGAGCTTTACCCATGGAGGAATAGACCAGGGGAGGTCATGAAAGAGTTATGTTCCACTAGCACGTTATAGTGCTATGATCTCACTACATTGTCAATACGACAATGGGAGCAGGATAAACGGATCCGTACAGCAGAGGATATCAGCTAGTGTTCTCTACAGAAAAGGAACGCAGAAAGCAATACATGATTAACTGTTTTGAATAGGGGGGAAAAAATTCCTTCCACAAGGCCTACAAGCCATACACAAAACAAGCTGCAAAGAGCTGCACGCTAACTGAACATCTTTGTTGCTGCATATTTGTGTGCGTGTGTGAATTTTAGACGCCAATTATCAGGCAATATACAAATAGAGCTGTTTAATCTGCATGATTGTTTTTAAGATTTTGGTTCTTTTTTTTCTTAAGACATCTCAGCTTGAAAAACATGATTTGTTTGCTTTTAAGCTTTTTAAAGCATTGTTTTACCCTGAGAAAAAGCCCTACGCATATTTGGAAACTGACAGCGCTTCATAGAAACAATACAACTATGAACTGGTGAGCTCAAATCTTTATTGAAATTCAAAAATGTTTAAAAATAGTCACCTATAACTATAGTGCCTCACTAAAGGCAGCAGAACAGCCCTGAGCAAACGAGAGCAGAATATGCTCTCTAGAGTCTTCATTAGTACTGAGGATGAGAAGAGAGAGTAAAGTGAGTTTCAGCTCAGGAGTAGAAGGTTTTTAAGACATGGTAATTTTGAAAGATATTTACTACATTTTACTTGTAAAAGAGAGTCTTCAAGCCAGGATTTGCTGAATGCCACCAAACAGGTTGCCTATGCTATGTAATACCTATTTTAAATTAGAAGCCTAGTAATATTTTACTAAAAAACCCCAGGTGTATAAGTGAACCAAATGCATAAAAACCATTTAAAGAGGCGGCTCTGAGGGGTATGCAACCTCTTCTACTAGCATCTGAAACCATCCCAATACATAGGCCCATTCTCACGTTTTAACACAGGAGGCTATGTCATAAATCAATACCAGTGAGATAAATCAAACTAGAATGATGCCTGGACAGGCAATACTAGTAAGAAAGAATAATGCAGCTGTTTCTTTTCTTCACGCAGGATGAATAAGAGGAACACAGATTAGAAAATGCAGTTAATAATACTCCAGGGGCTTCTCACGTCACATAAATAAATTTCTTTCTATACAGAAAATTTAGAGTAGTTCATGGAAAAGCCATACTCTTCCATTAATTTTATAACAAAAACAACCAACCAGAACAAGATAATTTTCCACCAGTTCACACCATAACAGATCTTGAAACCCTGACATTTTAAAAATGTCAAATATTTGAATGGAATTGATCCGAAACCATTAGGATTTATTACATACCCCATTCTCTGTACGTTTCTCCAGTGGTATATTTATGCCATTTCTTTGATTTTGGGCTTGACGTCCACCTAAAAGTAAAGTACCACTCTTAGTGCAAAGTTAATTTTTCAACACAAATGGTTTTCACTCTTGAATCTCTTCAAGAATTTTATGAAGCTTTTACCTGTGACTTTTTTATTCTGCTAGTTCCATTTCTTTCTTATTAGGTTATTCTTTTTAAGCAGTGAAGTCAGCAGAAATAAAGCACTTACTTCACAGAGTTCCTCTGTTAAAAGTACAGACATGCAGCTCTACCTTTTTGACTTGTGTTTAGGCAATGATGTCATGAAAAGGAATGTACTAAGCACAACTACTAAAGTTTCATATTTCTGCATCCACAAGAAGCAGTAGCGTCAGTTGAATATATTATAAATGAATATAGCAGAGGAAGCTTTTCTAATGCCTTATAAACAATTTTCATCTACAAATTGATGTTTACATCAATGATTAATCAAAAAGCCTTGCATGTGTGGTTCAGAGGCAACATTGTGCTTGTAAACGAAACACCGTAGCTTCAGGTATACCTTAAATTTCTTAACATACTTTAAATTTGTATTGCCAAAAGGATGAACGAGTATTTTACAAAGTACCTAACTAATACAAAAATCCCTCATATATTATTGGGCCTGCTACTTCTGGCATTCAAAGCAACCAGGAACCATTTAGAAATACAAAAAGAAACCCCGGTTCAAAGCAATAAGGACTCAGGCAAGACTTGAAATTCAGTTGCCAGAAGTAGTCAGATTAGTTGAATGAGTAAGGATAATCTGAGCATGCAAACATACATCTTGCTTCAAGATACCTTTAGTGTCCTTCTGACAGCCATTAAGTACATAATGCCTCAAAAGTCTTCTCATGAAGTACAGTCTGTACTAGTTGGATCAGAAAACTGAAATCCATCTATTTTTTTATTCCAGTCTTTTAAGAAAGCCCTACTTAATATGGCACTGTTTTATATTAACACTTTTCCTGTAGAACCAAGTAGACCAGCAATTTTTCAAGGTGTGAATTCTCACCACTATTAAAGGTATCTACATGAAGTACTGAGAAAGTAGAGCCACCGAGACTTCTGCTAATGATGCCTGTAAAATAGATTTTAGCTTCTAAAGGAGGCAAAGTAGTTTACTGAGTCTTTTCTCTGGGGCAACTGAAAGAGAACAGGAGGTTAAAAAGAACAATCCCACCCTCTCAAAACACAGGGACTTTCTCTCAACAAGAAAAAAAATGCATTAAGCTTCTAATAGCCACCAACATTTTTGGGTCAGTATTAAGCAGAATACAAACCCATCTTACCACAAAAGTATTACTCAACAGACTAGTAGAAATTATTCTAGAGAAGGGAATTTGAGACATGAATAAGTATGCCACTATGGAAGGTTCAAAATGCCTCTGGTATAAGGAAGTTGTATTACATATATCTACTGAAGTTCACTCGAAGAACCGATAAACTCACTTCAGAACTCTTTTAGGTAACACCACTACAGGATAAGCATACTTACTCTGTTCATTACTTTCGGCTGGTGACTCCTCATGACGAAGAAAAAATTTCACCTCTTCCCTGCGGGGACCCCATTTCTGTAGGTGGTCATACATCATGTGATCAAAGGGTATGGGACGTTCTAAAAGTACAAGACCAAAAAACAGCACAACTATTTTAAAGTAAGCAAAGTTTTACATAACTCTCATTAAGAAGCAGAACGTCCTTTTTGGCAGCAATTTAATCTATCCAATGTATTTTGTCTTATGCAAACTCAAAGAAACAGGCACCGACAGACAGTAGTTGCACTGCATTAAAAGCTAGCCTGTTATTGTAACAGAGCTCACTGCTTAACAGCAGTACATAACCGGTTTGCAAAACCATACCAAAAATATCAGTGTTTAAAAACTCTAATTTAGGAATTCTTCATCACAACCCTTTTCCCCAATGTTAATCTTTGCACCTTTGCTCCCCATCACCACCAGATGGGTATTTTGTTCTATTATTGAAGTGATTCATTCAGTTTGAACCTCCAGGTTTCTACTCAGACCAAAACCCTTGTCATTATATTGACATTTTATCTCCTAAGAACTTGAGCAGGTGCTCCCACTCCAATACACTATGCCAGACATTAACTTCCAGTATACGTGGAACTACTGGCAAATTTTTGAACAAATAAAGGCTAAGTTATATGCAGCAGTCAGTCTCGCTGCTTTCCCCCAAAGAAATGTAAAACATTCTCAGAGCAGAGTTTTTTATTCCAAACTGTTCAAATAGATTATTAGGAGGAGGATGCACACCATTTAGTATTTTAAAATGAAAATACAATTCAAAAGCAAAGTTTTCACTGTTTCCATAATTATACTTGCATTTATTTTTAAATGTTTTCATTAAGGTGATAAAATCTCCCTTTTAAGATCTAATACTAAGCAAAGTATTAGAAGGTATCTTCTAGAATTAGAAGGCAAGTAATAAAATTATACTAGAAGGGATTCAATTAGCTTTCCTACATGCAGCACCATGCCAAACCAAGACTACTACAGAAAATCAGCCCTGGATGGAAACCAAAAGGTGGAGTTTGCATTCATTGTTGAAAGCAAAATGCTCTCTGCCCTCAAACCCCAAACCACAGTATCTCCAATCAGACAGAGCACCACTAACAATTCTTTATCAATTTCATACTTAACCCATTTGACATGAGAAGACAAAATGATTCAAAGATAACCAGTATCTTGGGGAAAGCTTGGGAAAACAACATCACAAATATGCCTTTTTACAGTGAAATTTACCTAAATTTATATGCATTATGAACTACACAAATGTATACTTATATTGATACTTTTGGGATACTTGATTGTAATATTTAAAGAACAGTATGTTTTCATTCACTTGATTCACAATGCATTTAATACAATAAAGCGTCTTGTCAAAATCTGTCGTGTCAAACAAGTATAGTGATTAACTGTAGCTTAGCTACAGTTCTGGACACAGATCTAGCTGCTTTCAACAGGGAAGGGCCATTTAAACCACCATCTAATTATATTCATCACCTGACTGGTTACCTATCTTCCAAAAAAAAAAAACAACCCAACACCCTCACGAAAAAAACCCACAACAAACCAACCCACACAAAAAAAATCGGAACACCTGAATTTAAAAAAGTAGATGTCTTTCTTTTTCTTGTTCCTCAGTCACGTGGACTCCAAGAAACACTGTCAATAGTGTTTATGCACACAAGAAAAAGGTCAGTGGCTTACTACAACTCATTCCTTGAAAAGGAATTTTATAAACATGATTTTCAGGTTTTTCAACTCCAAAGTAAGGTAGATTTCAAGTGCTTTGAAGCGTATCCACTAAAATTGCAGCATGAGTCTTCTAAAGATTGCAGAGTGTAAAATATTTAAATGGCTTAGTTCAGAGACTTTATGACATAGAAGATAAGAATCTTTAGGAATTTTTCCCAAATAAAGAAATTGCTAGATAAACTTAACAAGAACTGAAGCTTGATAACAAAGTACCAAGAAACTGGATGTCTGAACAGGGTTGGGCTAATTCTGGAATGGTGAGGAGTGGCTGCAGCACTGCTCCTCCTTAGGCTGATCTCCCACTACAAGTAAGGCCCTGACCCTACGAGCTATTAAAAATAAAAGGTTTCATTTACATAATGAACCTTGAAAAATCAAGGCTACTATTTTTCAGACATGACCATGGAGACAAATGGGAAAGACAATTTCTACTACTTCTGCAACGCTTCCACAAAAGCATTCGGATATGTTGCCCTAAATTAGACAGAAAACACGTTAAAATAATATCAACATCATCATCACTGAAACAGAGAAAAGAAAAATGAAGAAGCACTAATCATTCTGTGCAGCTTAGCTACATAAAACAGATTTGGCAAAGTAAGTGGAAGAAGAAATGGACTAACACTTGCACAAGACATGATGAGAATTGAAGTCTCCATTCATTCCTTCAGTTTAAATCCAGAAAATTCGCAGGAAGAAAGCATGATCTTGTATTTGCTGTAAGTCAGGATAGTACAAAGGGGTATTTTCTGGAAATACCCATTTGTGAAGACTCAAAACAAGCAAAAAACCTGCAGCTAAACTTTTCCTGGTTCTTATAGCTTCAGACATATTTGTCAATAATTTCACAATACTATTTCAAACTAACTTTTTAAAGTTTAAACAGAAGGGAATGGAGAAGAGGTGAAATAGGAGAATGGGTGTAGAGTAATGATAAACAGGTTGGATCCCTAGACTTTAACAACACATTAAAAATTATCTCTTGAACATTTGTTTCCA
>VXBO01001884.1:566506-582087 GCA_013400135.1 Rhinoptilus africanus | reverse complement strand
TGATCTCCAAGAGGTCCCTTCCAGTCTAGGCTTTTCCCTGCTTCCACACAGGAGGGCAGAAGGCACAAGAAAATTTCTGAAACAGCTTGCACAGTGGGTAAGAAGCAGCAGAGTAGCACTCTTGAACAATAAGAAAAGAAATGACAGAGGATAGGAAGGGGGAAGACCTCATGAAAGACCCAGAGAACGTAAGTATGGAACAGATATTCAGTCTTTTTCACAATGTATGAAGGAGGGATATAAAATGACATTTTCAAAGGGAAGACTTGAAAGAAACCAAAGTACTTTTACAAACAGAACATAACTGACCTGTGAAACTCCCTGACTTACATTTTCGGGGTATCAAAGGAATAAAGGGAATCAAAAGGACATACTGAAATGAGTTCATCAAGGGATGTTAACAGAAGAGATGCAGAATCAAACTTTGGACAGGAAGTCACCAAGCACCGAGCTGACCGAACATGTGAGAGTATACCACAGCAAGGATTACAGTATATACTCATACCTTTTGTGAAAGAATTGGAAAACTAGAATTCAAGGGAGAATTTACCTAAATAAATCTCAACAAAAATAAATTCTGATACCTTTCCTGCCATGTCTGAATCAGGAAAGCATTCATGAGCTCAGTGGCTCATCATTTCTTTTTTTTTCTTTTCTTTTTCTTTTTTCTTTTTTTTTTTTTTTATTTTTTTTTAAAGATTTCCACTAAAAAGCTTAATTCTTTTCTTGAGGACAAAATTAAATCCTGAAAAATATACCAAGATCCTAAGCTTTTTGGATAGCTGACTACATAACAATCAACATTTGGCCTATTTTTCTTTTTTAACTGATGCTGGGAGCACTGAGATGGAAGAAGGATCATGCATATGATTATAGCAACAGTGGGAATTCTCCTGGCTTTACAAATGAGAACCATGGCTTACCACAGGGAAGCCACAGAACGCCTTAAGGCCCCAACTGTAGCAGCCTGTCTAAACCTGCTGTGCAGCAGGATTTGTTTCTTAAAATTCACAATTTACTTCTTTTTGCCAGAAGGGAGGTTGCACNACTGTGAGATTCACATTGACACATATTTTTAGAGGAAAAGCTAAAAAAAAAAAGAAGAAGAAGAAAAAGTGTAGATTTTATCAGTAGCCTTTGGTAAGCATTTTTTTCTTTTAACTGAAAGGCTCCAAGGGAAACCTGACTCATTTAAAAATGAAAGATGAGATTGCATGTGTTTTCTTGGTAGCATTCTCAGAGCACGATGCTGCAATGCTGCCCCATCACAATGGGTTAGTTCATTTTCCCTGTCACACAAACCCAGAGGAGAGGTAGCTAAGGGTAGCTAAGTTGCCCAGCCACACCAAGAGCGGTATGGGACACGAATCGCCATAACACATATCTCATATTGAGATCAATGTCAGAATGCTAACTGGTTTCATTTCAGCCATAATTTCCTATTCCAAGTGTTTATATGGAGTAATACAAGGTAGACATACCGATATAAAAATTTATCTAGGTTTTTACACAGTACTAACATTAGAGCACTGAGTACTAAAATCGTTACTTCTTCAAACAAAAATCTTTTTCTGACAGATCCAAATTTCATTGCTGCTTTTGGCTGTGATCATGTAACAAAGCCAAATGGTAGTATCCTAGGATGATACACATCTTTGAGTTATATTCACAGGCATCCTGGCCCACCTATTTAACTGATTTGTAACTCTGTATTACATCCATTCTGTCAAAATATTGATAAGAAATTCAAACATCCAGATTTGAGTCACTTAGAGCACATGGCTCAAACACTCGCTTCCCAAAATAAACAGCAGAACATTAAATTTCTTTCTACTTTGCTTTTTGAAAGTTCTTTAAAAATCAGAAGTAAATCAGTGGGCCTGTTCATGCATAAATATCTCATTTATCAGATCTATTGTGAAGTATCACTTCATCCTTTTGTGATGAAATGCAGATTCTTGAAAGGATTCAATTCTGTTTATATAAAAATCTCTGTATATTCAGTGACAAAGAACAAAATTTTCTTTTGCAGATGATGGTAAGCAATTGTTCTAAAGTGCTGAAATCTGCTTTATTCCAAGCCACTACATTAATTTCCTATTGCAGTGCTTTGCAAACTGTAATTTATCAATTTGTTTTGATTTGTGACAGTCAGTTGTGCTCTTCAGCAGAGACATTCTCTAGGTTGCCTTGGTTTCACCATAGAATGGATATATTTCTCTTTTCTGTTATGTTTGGACAGATTAGAGGGCCAAGGAGATGGAACAAGAATACCCAGCAGATTATTTGGATTTCAAATGCAAAGAAAAAAAAGAAAGCCATCCACCTCCATCCACTTGAATGACAATGTTAATCTGGTGAGATATAATGAGGAAGCAGCAAATTTCAAGTTACATGAATGACTGCAAAAGCCTGGTGTGGGGCAATGGATTTTACAAGATTTAAAAAAAAAAAACTATGAGAGAAAACCTTATACTCCGTAGATTAAATAACATTAACTAGACAGATGCACTGGTTTAAGATGTTTCTCTAATTTATGAGAAAAAGCAAATAAAACTATGAGGCCATGCTAGAATCTCCAGATAAATATACCCTTTAGACCAGTGAAGAGAAAAAATCATTTCATCTAAAATTATGATCCCTTTAAATGGAGCAGAAGTTACTCTTTAAATATTTCTTTTTTTCAGAATAAATAAACCAAATTATCATTATTCTAATTGAACTCCAAGTATCTTTGGCCCCATTTTGTTGCTATTTGGAATACATTCCACAAAGTGGAAAAGGTTTGTTGATTTGTTCCATCAAGACAATGAGCTATTATAACCAGATAATCAATGAGTTTCAGATATGGTTGTCAGCTTCTTAAACACAAACAGAAATTCAAACTTTGGAGAAGAAAAGAACTGATGTTATTATCCTGTGACCCTAACTGAAGTTGATCTTTCAATCACTATGAATATAAAAAATACAAAACAAAACTACAGCTTGGTCTACAGCAACTGCATTTAAAAAAATCCAAGGTACATCTTTTTGTCAAAAGACTTTTAAAATCCATCTACACTGCAGTAATGGAAGCATGCAGCAATTAATCACAAGTTACTTTTTTAAATGGAAGGCCTAGAGGATAAAATACTGACTCCTTCACTGACATAAACCCCCCATACACATTAGCAATTGGCTAAAAATTTAAAAGCTACAGAAAGTTACAGTCTCTCATCATTTTCTCCCAGGCTGTCAATCTGTGCAAAACAGAAACAATTATGAGTCAGCAGTTCATTTGCATGTTACCCCAGAAGATGAGAAAATTGTTATTTCTGTTTGGGTTTAGGATTGTTTTTAAGTAGACTAAAAAGGGAAAATTGTAATCAGGCTTGATTACTCTAAAACAACAGATGCATTCAGATCAAACACAAATCACTTTATCAGACCTGAAATGAAACATATAAAAATGTACCCATGATTAATGTGTGAGATTTCTAGGTATTTTACTTCCACAGATCACCTAGGACATTATATTGTGAATTTTGAAAGATTTCTATATTCACAATTGCAATATCAGGTTGATCAAATTCTGATCTGTGTAAGTTAAAAGCCCTAACAAACACATGCATTAGGTCTGATCCTTTATCCAATGTAACTGGAGGAGCTAATCTCTTGTCAGGACAGGTCCTACCTACACAGGCACAGAAATCTACAGTATATTAACTTCAGCTTCAAACTGGCCTGTTTTTAACTCCGAATTCTGACATTTCTTATGGGATTTCAGGTTATTCTACAGGTTTTCAAACATGAGAAGGTCAATCCCCCACTACGGCTGTAAATCAGAGGAACAGATGAAGTAAATAGCCTGAGTGGGAGCACTCAGCTTCCCTTATTCCTGAGCTGGTTCTTTGCAGTTTCTAGCACAATTTAATCCAGTCTGGCTGCACACCAAGAAATGACCATGTAAAATAAAGTGATGGTACACTGGCTGGGAACACAGTGTTTCTCCAAAACTGGAAGAGAATATAACTCAGTTCCCCAGATCTCCCAGGCCAGAAACCATTAGCTGTTTGACTGTGATTTTCTTCAGCGCTTCCCTTCTCTGGCAATCCGAGGCTGAAGTAAGACAACAGGCAAACGTGGTCACCCCTATCAAAAATCATGACTGGACTACTGCCTGAGATAATAAGAAATTGTTCTGCTCAGATTTTCCTGCCTGCCAGCCCTTACTGTGTTTTCAGACCACACGGTACTGCTCTACTTCAGTTACAAACACATTCTTGGTTACCAGTCCTTATAACAGCTAATGCAATACTCTGGAGTGTAAACCCCTGCTTTTCCTCACCCCAAATCATATCATGTCATGCTCTCTAAACCAATGCCTGACTTCTGCCCAAAATTCAGTTCTACCCTTCTTCATTGGGCTGAGGCTATTCCCTCCTCCTAGAGCTGAGGGGGAGAAACACCAGAGAAATGTTACTTTTCCTCCTTTCTGCACCAAAGGCCAGAAAGGAGAGCAGGATTCAGGCTACCCTCTAGGTCCCAGGATGTGTAAAATCAAAACAGAGCGGTGGTAGGCTAAACACAGCTTCCCTTCCGTCTAAATACGTTTTGCTGCTCAAGGGCAGAATACCTACCAATGGGATTTAAATAGGTGACTCCAAATACTATATTGTAACTCCATTTTGCAGTAATTCTGAACTCTTCTTCCAACAGAAGAAGTGATCCTCATGAGTCTTAACAACTATACCATGCTTATTTACATGCTGAAGTCGGTGAGCCCCTGCTTGCCAGGCAGAGACCATCAGGTCCCACCTTCCCACTTGCAGATTCTGTTCACAAGTTGTCTAACAAGGCAATTTATTTGGCTGTTGACAATTGGTCAATAATAGTTAGAATTACTTTAATTCTAGATTAGGCAGTCATTGCACTTCCCTTTTAGAAAGAAAAAATATGTTTTAATGCAACCCAATCTATAGAAAAGAGTTTGGTTGTATTATTGTTTATTTTAATAAAACCATCATTTATCTTGTCTCAGGCACCTCACACTCTACTAAGATGTTCTCTTTTATATTAATGAGGAGGAGGAAAAGAGGGCTTTATCTTCCTTTGAAGACATTTGTAGGTAGATTTACTTGTCCACAGAAAGAAACAAGCAATACACTTGTGTGCAAACTTGTGTGGCAGCGTTGTGTTGCAACAAGCAAGACACCTTCCTCTATCCTAAAACTAGCTAAAGCAAGAGCCAGTGCCAGCCACTGAGAGAGACGTAGTCTTAAAAAGAAACAAAAAAAAATAGTCTATATGATGCTAAAAGCAATGGTAGACTACAAAAATTGACTGAAAATAACTGATTGCCCTGCAGACATGGATGCAAAAACATGAAACATGATAAAGGTGGAATTGTCTGGTTTTCAATGTTAAGTGGCCGCTGGCCAAACCCTGTCTGTTGCTCTCCATTAAAATTGATGACATGGATGAAATAAGAAAGAGAAGTAGCATTTGTCCATATATATTCCATTCCAATATGTAAAAAAAAAAAAATAAAAAAAAAATCTATGTTTCAAAACATCATCTATGTTTCAAAAGTCAATAACCATAACCTGACTCAACAGCATATTCAGGATTATGCTTCTAAGACATGAACACTACAAATCTGCGTGTCCTGAAACTGCCTTAAACTACACGTGAATGGTTACTGAGCTAAAACCTCACTGAGGTTTCAAGATGGAAGAATGACAAGACGTCAGGATTGAGACCCTGCAGAGATATTTAAAAGGGTATGGTGAAGTCTGTGTTTCAATCAATAATTGCAATTAAACTATAACAAAGACAATACAGAGAATAATACCTATTCATTTTCCAGTGTCAGTAAGTTTTGATAGGAGTTTTGCTTGAGTAAATAATATTCTTGATTTTGCATACAAGATAGTACTGCAGCTTTAAGGCTTCATATTTATCAGGATGTGTGAGTTTTTTATTGGTGTCATGAAAAGTGTTGGGATTTTGTGCCATTTTAAAATCTTATTTCAATTTGTTTTTTATTTCCTGATAGTAAATCCAGAATAACACTTTTATGTTGTTTGACAAAACTATAAAAGCTCTTGCACATATATCAACTGCTCTTCATTAAGAGGGGCTTTCACATCAGCATTCCTCTGCCCCCTTAGAACAGATGTCATGCCATTTCACAATATATAATTCTAATTTATCAACATCAGTAATGCTGAACTACCAAAACAAGTTGTCAGACAATATAAACAATTCATTTAAAGAATTCTCTCACTGCTTTACTTCTAATTCCTGCCACAAAATAAACCCACTTAATCTGTGATTAATTCTCCAAACTACGGATTCAAAATCAATGTATTAGTCCATTTTGGGAATAGGAGGAGGAGCTGTATTGCTCTTCAAGTGTCATTTAATTTTAATATTTTAAGGAATTTAGGTCTCAGTGCTGCTTCCATCGAAGACATTGGGATTTCCAATAAAGACTCCGGTAGGTGAAAAAACTAATTCTATATTATTGAAATGGGACAGATTCAGATTTCCAGACCTAGATTATTTACTTGTAATGAATACAGGTAGAATGAGGTCAGGTCCTTAAACCACTTTAATTGCACAACAGCATACAATGACATGTGATACTAAGACCAGAGCTTGTAATTAATGGAAAAAGATAAAATATTTACTTATATTAATATCTCTTTACACTCTTTTCTCCCATCAGCTTTGTTTCAGAGACAAAGTGACAAAGTGTTGCTTGGTGTTGTATTCTCTTTTGGAGAGGAAAATATTGGAATCACACTTTTTGATGAAATGGAAGTTACAATTTCTGAAGAGTTCTAGAAAAGAATAACTGCCATGAAGGCTTTGTTAGTGCAAATCACTTATATTGGGGAAAGAAACTTTTCTGAGAGAAGCAGAATTTCATCTAGAAACCTCACCAAAGCTTTCATCTGAAAACAGTAATTTTTACCCACAAGTAGGGAGTTTAGTTGCCCATTCGACATCAAGCTTGAAATCAACATTCCTCTTTCTCTTCTGCCAGATTCCGGATGATAGAAGCCAATAGTCACCATGCAGTCTGATAACGTGTGGTATCCAATATCTGTCCCCCAGGCCCCTTGCTTAAATTCATTCACTATGTCAAGGAAAGTTAAAAAAGCACAGTCTGGGAATCCATCTCTCCAAGCTCTAGTGCTACCATTTGATTTTCTCGTTTGAGATTCATTACTTCATTACTGTCTTTAACTCCTCATATATAAAGGGCAAAAAACCTCTCTGCCTCATATTTTGGTGCAAGTATGTACTTGCCGAATATCTCCAGGAGGGCTCATCTGCTGCACCAGCAGCATTTCTGAACCACGACAGCAGGAGGACAAATGATTCCCTCTTTGGCTGCTGCTTCTCTGAGGCTCTTCATAGAGGCAAGGAGAAGGAACTACACTTTGCCTCATAGTATCCTATAGCTACAAACTAGTAGAAAGACCAGTTCTACAAAACACACGGCTCAGCCCAGCCCATGCCTCTGGTATGTTGGGCTTCAAGAGCATCCTGCACTGCTCTTTTGATCTAAATGCCAGAAGTGATTTATAAGTAACTCTATAGTAAATTTTTTTGACAAACTGTTTCATAAATGTTATTTGTAAAGAAATTAACATGATACTATTTAGGAATGTGACTTGTGATACTACAAATATATTGAGAGAAATGTTGTTGGACAGTTTTGATGTGATATGTGTTATTGATTACATAAACAGGCTTTTATATTAATTTCCAAAAGGGCAGGCACTTGTACAGCAGTATACACATTAAAAATCATTTTTTATATCCTCCATGGATTACTGATACCTATGCAAATAAGTTATGTTATTGTAATGTTTTTGTTTTGTCTCTTGATTGCAATCAATTGTTTATCTTTTTCATTGTCTGTTGGAGCAGCACATACTAGACCTAATAAATGTTCCCATCCAGTCACAGGCAACATCCACTGTAGGTAGATTTAATTTGTGCTGTCAGAGGTAACACTCTACCAAATGAAAGATCCCTCCATGCACTTTTGAAGCATGACAATGAATGCTATGCATCTGAGATTAAGAACAAGCTCTCTAGATAACGCTTCTTCAATTAGTTCTTTTAATGTTGTAAGAAATACTTCAGGTTTTAAGGACTTAACTTACAATATGAATAATTTGCTTTACATTTACTAGTGGGAATGTCTCCTTTGACATACAGAAGACTCTCTAGGAAAGTAAACAATACATTGAGAAAAAAGGTTTATAGAACTTCACTTGAAGCCATGATTTATCTATTTCCCCTTGATAAGTCTCCCATTTACAAAGGACGTACTTTTCTAAGGCATGCATGCTCACCTGTAACATCTTCTTTCATTCTTTCTGTTCTATTTGCCATTCTCCCACACAGAATTAATTGCATAATATTAATTAAACTAATATTTGAATGAATATCTTTCCTATATTTGAAGAAGCATTCAGATGTTTTTCTTTTACATCTAGATGATTGTACCCTAACTTAGCAGTAGGTACAACTTGTGACCTATGTTATGCATAAATAAGTTTGGAATCAGTTGTAGATCCCAACTCCAGAGAACAGTAGGACAAAGCTGCCCTTCTTGGTTTATGATTGCTGAGACCATAGCAGTTATGGGACCCAGTCACTGGCTTTACTTATCCTGAAGGGCCAGAACGACAACTTGGTTAATTACATGTGACTCCAAGTGCTTTGATGTGCAAAGAGAAAGCTGAAGTTCTTTGTTCACTGATTCTTGGGAAAAATCACATCAAGATTTTAATTGTAGGAACTGCTATAAAATGCAGCTATTTGTTTCACAAAATGGTGGGATAGTGTATGTCAGATGCTCTGATCCTGTCGCTCGCTGAGATCAGGGTCACCTACTCAATCATTAAAAACCTTTTTTAGATACTTTAGTTTCCCCTTGAAGATCTCTTGTGCAAGCCGTAGTGGGTTCACAGCCCAAGGTCACATTTTATGTTTGAAGGCTAAGATATAGATAGATAATAAGACATTACATTTAATGAGATGGGCCCAGTAGGGCAATTAGGAGTTGACTATAGAGCACGTATTTCCTCCAGGTTCACATGAGTGTTTCTATAGAGGTTTGAAAAGCAGCAGTGCCAGGGAAAGGGATGCACAAAGAATGAAAAGAATCATGTGGAAGATTTTCAAAGACCTAGATGAGACTCAGGAGCCTATTCACTGAAAACTAACTCAGTGAAAATCAGGGGCCTAATTCATCTTTCTGTCTTTGAAATCTCACACGATAATGCAAAAAATAACTGAAAGTCCATCAGACTCACTGCTTAGTTGAACAAAATTCTACTTGGGAGAAAGAAAATAATTCTCTGGACTTTGTCAGTAAATAATTTTCTGTGGGAAATATTTTAAATTCACAACAATGAGAATATCGTCTGGCCTGACAGTCTTGTAGAAAATAACATTGCCTATGACAACACCTTCTGAAAACTGTAAGTGAAAATGCCTGTAGTTACACTAGCTAGAGAGCAGACCGCAGCTGGGCTACTTCAAAAGGAAGGTTTTGAGTAGAATGTAAAGAACTATGGAAAAGCACTCTATTATTCTGGTTTAGCAAAGAATCTGCGTTTCAAAGATTTTCAGTGTTTATCTTCTGGTTCATAATTAAACTTCTTCCTTCAAGAAGCGATACTGACTTTGGACAGAAATACAACCTTAGGAAAAAAATGACTTATCAGAAATGCTATGTATCAAGCTATCATATTGAGAGCATCAACAGCCAAGTCACATAGGTGAAGTCGTCTGCTGTGAAGGATTTCAACACAGAATTGCTCCTGCCACGAGAATTTCTTAGTCTGATACAGTGGTAGAAGACTTTGGTTCAAAAGACACTGTGAAGAGCCACGTCCACTGCAGAGTGTGGCCTCTGTGCTCCAGATGAAGCTTCTTATGTGAATCTGAATCCATACCTAAATCCATGTCCTTGGTGCTGTCTTACTTTTAGAAAGAGATCATTTCACATCCCTAAATTACCATCCAGGTGGATGGTACAACAGAGTGTGTGTAACTCTACCCCTCAAAATCTTGACAATTTCAAAGGCCGTTTTCATTGTATGACGCACACACACACACACCTGCCCCCAGAAGAGACATTTATTTAGGAAGCAAAGGTAATATAAAAGTCAGATTCTCTGAACTGGAGCATCCTATCACAGCAAAGTTTACTTTGAAAGAAGATGAACTGGACCAAGACTTTTGCTAAGGCTTACCTTGTTTGGAACTGCTTGCAGGGGACCTCAGCTATTCTGAGGAAACAGCTCCAAAAGTTAATGAATGATTTCAAAGAAGCCAAAGCCAAACAAAAAAGAGAAGTGATGACTAGAAGGTACTCCTCTGGTCTCTGGAGTTAATCTTAAAATATAGATGGTGCATTATGTACTGCAAGAATGTATAATAAGTAGAAGAAATTTTGCAGATATATTTATCTGCAGCATAATTTCAATGAAATAAATACAAATACAAACACCATAAACAATATCTATTCCAGATGGATATATATAGAGAAGCCTTTTACCTTCTAAGAGTGTCTTTTTTTCAAGGAGATCCAACAAGGTGCAGGAGCTCAAGAATACTTTTTTTTTGACACATGGTGAAAAAAATAATCACAGAATCACAGAATGGTCCAGGTTGGAACGGACCTTAAAGATTATTTAGTTCCAAGCCTCCTGCCAGGGGCAGGGACACCTCCCACTAGATCAGGCTGATCAAAGCCTCATCCAGCCTGGCCTTGAACACTGCCAGGAATGGGGCATCCACAGCTTCTCTGGGCAACCTGTTCCAGTGCCTCACCACCCTTACCGTAAAAGAATTTCTTCCTGAATAATAGCCGTCACTAAGAGGAACTGAGTATTTTCACTGAATTCACTTGATGAAAGAGGACATGACTGAATTAGTGGCTCTTACCTAACCAAGAAATCTCACAGGGAGAAAAGACTGGTCACCCTTTCAAGAGGCAAAGTATATTCAGGCAATAAATGCAGCCCCTTGACAGGTTTGCTGTACTGGTAGCCACCGCAAGAGTACTATTATATCTTTATGAGGCTAAAGTCTCAGTAACATATCAGATACTTCTGGGAGAAAGGGGGAGAAGTGTTACCACAGTGTACAAAGCATCAAAGGTAAGGCAACAGGAGAAACTCTTGGGTTTGTGTCAACTGGGCAGGAATTTGTCAGCTGACACTCACTCGACTTGCAAGACCTTTTCCTTGCTAAACCCTGTGGGCTTTAGAAAGCTTAAATTGCTCCGTACTTTTGACTGGTGAAAGTTGGAGTGAATTCTCTTTGTTCTGTGCCACTCAGCACTTGGGTAGCTAGAGAGAGGCTTTCATAGCTCCCAGTGATTTTAAACAATTATTTTGATGTTCCTATTACTTCCCACTGAAAGTAATTACAGACAGTGGCATATCATTGTTGAGGGCTGAAGGCTACCTAAAAGATCCAAGAAGGGGTGACAGGTTTAAAGTACTGTCAGCCACAATGGAGGGAACGGTCCTTTCCATCTCATTTGCATAGCGGGAAAAAAAAATTGTACTGTGATTAACTTGTTAATGGTAAATTGGCCATCTTTTGTCTGTGTAATTCAACATGGTTGTTTATAAATTGAGACTTTAGATATCACTCTGAAGAAAAATATGTCCTTTGGTTGACAGTCCCATGTAGATCAAATAAAGTGTTCTAAGTCCTGGACTTTCCAGGTGATAAACACTGCACAATGAGGTCTGGGAATAACAAATGCTATATACCACAACAAGGGTACAAATCACTTAGCTGTGTAAAGAGGCAAAAGGGGAAGTGAATATTGATCAAGCATTCCCAGAACTGCTCTTAAACAAAGAGGAATTGATTTGTCTCCCAGTTACAATGGCCTGACAGGAATGAAACGACTGAATTTGAGTCTTCAGCTACCCCAGAGGAACAAGACAAAAGTCCTCCTAGCTCACAAGCACTGTCCTCAAACAATTCATTTTCTATACCTGCCTTTCAAGGCACCAGTTCTACTCAGTACAAATACACGCTGTCTTTTTGGGCTGTCCTCACCCCAGACCCATTAGATCAACACCTGCTTCTGAACCAAAAAATTCCGCAGTCACAACGCCCAAATAGGCCAGTTACCAGTGGTTACCCTGGCAGGACTTAAGAATGGTCTTTTGCCATTTTACCTTATCACACCGTTCCATATCGAGGTCTACAGGATGGACAAAGCATACCTTCCTGAGCAACACCAACCTGCAGAGGTATGAGCTGATATTTAACAGCCGCAGAGCTCCGGATATTTTCCTCTGATGCGCTGTCTCATTATCTGTGTATTCCTTTCAAAGTGGAGCACAATGAATGGCACAGATCTATACTCTGATTACTCAGCAAGATTAAAGAATATCTTGAATGCACTTATAAACAAATAAATATTGGCTTCTCATGTTTTCTGCTTTGGACCAGAGGTCAGCTGATTTACACCCATTGAGCAGCGTACTTAGCTAAATTCAGTGAGATTATTTATAACATTTTTCAGCCAGAGTAAAATTTCCCAAATGTGGCCCCTGAGGTTTAGCTATTGTATAGACCCTCCTATTCCTCACTTCAGAGACTTACTCCTCGAAGAAAAGACTGGTTTCATTTTCTTCAATAAAACTCTAATGTCATTCAACGTAGGCTATTCAGATCTGAAGAGATTTTCACAGATGTGCAGTGGTGACAGAATTATTGTTATTGCCATTCTCGGTTTCTTGGCTTGAACATTTTCCAAAACTGGGGCCTTTGTAATGTTTCTACTAAAGCAGAGAAACAGATTTGTTTCCACTAAAGTATAAAACAGATTATAAGCATTTTGGTTAAGTGTAATGCTGCTTACACTCACACACACGCATATACAAAGAGAAAAAAAAATTAAAAGGCAACAAGTCCTGTTTCCCTGAATGCAGCAGAAAGAAAACAATAAGAACAAGCAGGGTTTTCTTCTGATCAGGTTTTCTATTACAACAAGCCATGAAGTCCTCCCTCTTCCTTCTTTTCAGGGTAACACTCACAGATTCCCAGACTGGCTTCTTCTATGGCCTCCAGCTGGCATTTCTGCAACCAAGCACAAGCCACCCAAGTCTGCGTAGTTTCTCGCTAACATTTCATTTGTCCCAAAGCCTTAGATCAAGCCTTCAACTAGCAGTGTTTAGCTGCACACAGGGGCTGTTTACTCCTGCTTTCATGGAAAAGTATCAGTTTGTACACATACCCACAGCCTAGCGCATAAGTGCAGTAGTGCCCTTGGATCTGAGATTGCCTAATGGCTGGTGTACGGCCATGAATTCCCTCCAACTGTCCACATCTTCTTGGATCACCTGTGTAATCCTCAAAGAACTAGTCTGAACAAAAGAAAATGCCTGCTTTTGAAACACGGGCTTGCTCACCTTTGTCTGTTCTAGAGAAAAAGAACGTTTCCTGGTTTCTGAGACACTTCTGGTTTTGTTTGCCTTAGCAACCCTTCACATTTTCTGCTGGTTCTTAATTCCTGTTGCATAACTAAGTTGATCGTTGCAATTCAGTTTTACAGACATACTGTGTTCATTAAATATTTTATTTTAGCAAAGATTTTATCATCTCACAATATTTATTGCCCAAACAAATGCTTCATTCTTTGGTTTTAGCATGTTTCTCACAAAAGACACCTGGTACCCTGCAAAATTCCACTTATATTCTTGTTATCAGTTTCCACCTTGATATATTCACACATAGACACAAAGAATAGCCTAAAATTATCAGTTAAATTATTTAAAATTAAATTACTTTTTTTTTTTAATTTGGTACAAGCATAATGTAGCCTATACATCTATCACAGAAAAATATTTGTGGATACAGTTCATGGGCCTACAACCTCTAGGGAATGTTACAAATCCATACCATGTTCCCAAGCATCCAAATGTCTATAGGAATTGAAGGATATATAAAACTGTTTGCCATCAAAGAAGTCTTTATATAGCACACATCAATAAGGACATTCATGTAAATTGTTTATTCACATAGTGAAAGAAATAGGATATGTGAAAAAATAATGTAAATACTAGAGGAAAAAAATAAACCTTCACACAGGTCAAAAAAACTCTCTCCCATTCCAAATCCCACCTTTTTATTTTCAAAGGAATGTCTAGAGCTACTATGTCTACCAGCCAGGAGCAAAACCCCGTCTCCAAAACCACAGGACATGTTGACAATGCAAAAGAAAACAACAATCTGTACTTCTATCACACTTTATAATCCCTTTTTTGAAAGCAAGGTGAGGTTCAGATGTGCAGTTTTTTATGTCTAGTTTTCTTCAAGTGATCTTGCAGACACTTGAGGACACTATTTCTTAAGTTTGAAAAAAACCCCTTATATCTTGTCTTCACTCTTACCATATGCTGGACTACATTACTTAACAAGTGACAGCAATGAGAATTGCTAAAATCATTGTAACCGATTGTCTAGAGAGGTTGTGTGGTCTCGATCTGTGGAAATATTCAAAACCCAAATGGACAGGGTCCTGGGTAACCTGCTCTAGATGAGCCTGCTTGTGCAGGAGGGGTGAACTGGATGATCCCAAGTGTTCCTTCCAACCTCAATGATTTTGTGATTCTGTGAAATAAAAGTATGTATGTTCACTGCCACAAGCCAGGTAAGTCCTTCAGCACTCTCTTTTTTTTTAATGACATAAGCAAAACACAAGACTGTTTTTGCACTTAAAACTAGACAATCCATTAAACAATTTGATATATCCTCATACCTCATTTCAGTGGAGAGACTTAACCTGCTTCACTTTGCTGATGCATGGAAAAATCCCAAGCTATAATAGCCTCTTCAAAAATAAATCTTGTTAACTGCGCATTAAACATGATCAATAATTAAATACGGAAAATTTTATTCTTATATTTACCAATAATCTATGGATGCCTAAATATGGATACAAGCTGAGATAACCACCTACTTGTAAGCATATACATATTGTGTCATACTGCACTGTGTGGCTGCAATCAACAGAAAGCAAAAAATATTAATTTGGAGAGAACTTAAATAGCTTAGGCTAGACACTATAAACTGAGTGAGATAAACCCCAAATTAACATACTGTGGTCAGGCGGTCCTCCTAAATATTTGCAGATTGGACTGGATTCTATAACTTATAGACTGAGTAGATAGTTGTGCTGCAGTTGGTTGAGCTGTAGTTGTGCAATAAAACCCATTTCACTCAAGAAGCTGCCTATGTAAATAAAGGCAATTTGGCTAATTCATAGGAGACCCAGCATCCCGCCTCCTTCCCGGAGCTGTCCGAACGCACAAAAAAAAAATACGCGCGGCAGAGCTTAGCAGAAAATCCCTTCTGGCTTATATAGATTACCGCAGGAGTCGAATAATTTGCCCATCTAGCAGCACAAAAGTGGGAGGACACGGTAATATAAATTATCTTTGGATTTTTGTTTGTGCTGTAATTACTGAGGCTCTTGTTTGCTTCTTGTTTTATTAGTAGAAACCAGCAATGTGTTAAAAAAAAAAAAAAAAAAA